>JANHFL010003863.1:0-38009 GCA_032468155.1 Oxyrhabdium leporinum | reverse complement strand
ATGAAATATTTTGGGAAATATTAAAAAAGGCAGAATATTATATTTTCCTAAAGGAGAAACATGCTCTTGGAAAGCAGTCCCTGCCTTTCTTAATGGCCCCAGCAGAATTGGGCCAGCCTATCTACAAGACAAAAGACCTTCAGCTCCAGGGTGATGGAATTAAGACATGACCCTCCAGGACATAATAGCAGCAGAGCTCACTACATTGCAAAATCATTTGGGGACATTGCATCACACTCCAGGCTTCAACCAAACTTCTCAGTCAACCTACAGGGTTAGCTATGACCCCTACAACAGCCAAGAGAATACATGTTCTTGCACAGGAACAGGAAGCTCAAGGGCAAGGCCCAAGACAGGGTACAAATACCTGTGACTCTCCATTCCATGTGGTCAGCTGCCTAGGACTATCCATGTGGTTCTGCTTCAATAAACCATCTTTTCAATCAGCCTCCATGTTTCCAGTGCTTTTCTCCAAGCTTGGAACTGAACCAGATGGATATTTCTTCCAACATATCTTAAGATGCCGCATTTTCATCACTGCACTGATAAGGGGTGATGAATTGGGAAGTTTATTTATTTGGTAAATTTATACAGGTAGCGATCACAATTGGGACTGGCAATTTGGTTGCTTAGTGCTGTAGTCCCTAAGCAGAAAATCATGTGATTGTGATGGGCTTATGACCTCACTTTCCATTGGTTGTTAAGTGAAGTGCTGCAGTCAGTAAGCGAAACATGTGACTATGACATGATTTTACTTTGACTTTCTGTACTAACTTTGTTTGTCACAAGCTGCCTGGGAAGCACACAAATGGCAATCATGTGATCTTGGGGTGCTGTGACAATCATAACTGTGAGGGCTGATTGCAAAATTATTTTGTATACTATTGTAACTTTGAATGGTAACTTCAAATGGCAGCTAGTAAAGCAGGAGTACCTGTATAGCCCACCCATTTCATATAGGGGATTCTGGATGCAAACAAACAAAGAACAGCATAACAAATATTTTAAAAATAGTAACAAAAAGAATTGAAAACATTGAAAGCAGTAAAACCATAAAGCATAATTTGCAGAAGAGCAGTCAGTTTCCCTAACAACATAATCACTTTAGAGATTCCATGGCTGCATTACTTGAATATGTTGTTACACTTTTGGCAGTTTTTCTACCAGTCATTTTGAAACACACACACACACACACACACACACACACTTCCTTTTCCTGGAGAACAGGCATTTCCTCTGCTCAAATGATGCCTGTCCAGCAAAAACACGCTGCAATTTCCCAAAAGCAGACGTACACATTTCTTTCCATTTATCTTGTTAGGAAATAGACTTTTCTCTATTACCACAAAACCTCCTAATTTGATATATTTCGCAAAACTTGTTATATATTTGTAGCTGTTTTTTGCCCTTAAATCTCCAGTTATCACCAATATTGAAGTACAGTGAAATAGGCAATATCTGCTGGAATTTTGCTGGTGTCATGCACTGGATTGAATGCGTACTGATAAAGTGAGATAAAAGCTGATTAAGATCAGCTATCCACACTTTCTTGTATTTTTGACCTGTTGGGTGATAATCTTTGGAATCCACTGCCAGTAAGGTTATGCTCAGAGTTTGGCTCAAGGTGGGGTAGGATGGGTGTTACATTGGAAAATATAATTTTTGAGATGCACTCAAAAATTACATACCAACAAGAGTAAATCCCTCAGAACGTACAGAACTTACTTCTGAGTGGAAACCCATTAATTAAAACTGTGACCTTGTTTTGGATCACTATATTTCTGACATTTACCATGAAGCATAAGAGATAAGTGAGGAAGAAATATAAATTAGTACAATAAATGCATTTCCCAGGTTTCAGGCCAGTGTATTTTATTTCTGTGAGATCTTGTACCTGGAGATGTCTCAGGGGTAGGTGCAGTATCGTTTAAATGTGGTTCATATGCTGAGCCACTGAACAATGTAATTATCAGAGAGACACTTATATGGGGTTAAAGCCAGAGGTAGCCCTCCTTACAAATCAGTGGGATTCAAGTCAGTTATGGTAAAATGACTGTATTCATTTAGTAGTGCTTTTGCTCTAAGCAAACCTGATGGGCTGAAGGAAATCTAAAAGTTATCTGAGATAGTTTTTCAGCCCCCCCTTCATTGTTTTTGAAAGCTAGGACAATATCACAAAGTCACAAGAATGCATGTCCCCATAATAATAGGCGCTAGAGGTCTTGACTGAATGCTAAGCTGGCATAAGTTCTATGTATGCCCTTATCTTTTTATCTTTTACTAAGACAAGCCTTAGCTTCCTCTGCTTTTTTTATTTTTCCTGGCAAAAATTGTACTGATTTCAGTGTCAGTGTTTTTGGTGGAAAGTATAATTTTCCAGTAGTATTAAAAATCCACAATATAGGTGAAATGAAAGAAAGGGTAAAATTTTGCAGCGATAATTTTAGTTATGCAAAGACCTAGCTCTATTACTGGAAAAAAATGGAAAGAAAGAGAAGGAAAGGACCACAAGCAGCAAGGTGGATGGACTCAATCACAATAGCAATGGATGCATCATTAGAAGTAAGAGACAGATCATCACAGAGAAAATCTATATGGTCACTAAGAATCAACTATGATTTGATGACAAACAATCAAATAATTCAGTTGCAGACATTTACAAGACTTTTCAGCTGAACCACGTGAGTTTGTGCTTATGAAAAAGCTTCTGCAGTACAATTCTATGGAAATCTCATTTCCATCTCTAACCATGTCATGCTTCCCCGAAATCCTAGGTTTTCTTTTAATTCTTTGATCAGATGCAAGATTTTCATACTTATTTTTAGCATCCTCCATAATGCTATTTTACTTAATGTTGCAATTTCCCTTCTTGTGATCTTTGATCATACATTGCCCTCATCTCTTAAAGGTCTTCTGTTTCCTGAAATTATTCCACTGCTTTTCCTCTGCACCTCTACACCTGGAACTGCCTATGATCATTCCTCTGTCTACTTTATTTCCTTCCAAGAAACCTTTTAAACAATAACTTTGCCTCGCTACATTTTGGTCAATAGATACATAACACAATTGCACATTCCTTGCAGTTTCTTATGCTTATTTTGGGTTTTAAATTCTCTAGGATAAGGATGTGTCAGATCTGGATGTGGGTTTTTTTGGGGTGGTGGTGGTAATATTTCATATACCTGGACACAGTTCATAATATCAAGTTTACCCAGAGGTAATTTGCCTATGCTCACTGAGGATGCTTCTTGATAATTTTTATGGGCCAATCATTCCACATTGTTTGTTATACATGTTCTTACAATTCTTTTCTGAATAGATCTCAATTATACTTAAATCTGCTAGTCCACTACTGGGCTAAGAAATTTTAGGGAGTGATGGGATAGTTATGTCTGCCTGAGTAGACAGGATAAGCAGTAAACTGACAAACATTATGTCAGACCAGCTATATCAATCACAATATGCAAATATAGAACATCTGGCAGGGACTTGTGAAAAGTTAACTAAATACCAGGCATAATACAGAGCATAATAAATAGCTGCAGAGTAGAAATAAAATACTTACATTATATGGCCCATTGAGAAATGAAAGGTCTAGATCAGGGGTGTCAAACTCACGTCGTCATGGCGGCATCAGGTGATGTTTCAGGACTCTTTCCCCCTCAGTTAAACTGAGCATGCGCACGGCTAGTGTGTGACACATCCGGCCCATGGCCCGGGAGTTTGACAGCCCTGGTCTAATTCATTAGGGACTGCCCTAACGAGTCTTCTATCAGGTTACTTTGGCTGGCAGGCCATTATCTAGTCAGCAGAGAACTAGAGGAAATATTTTAGTGTTATTACTGTCAGTGGAACTCCAAAGTGTTTACGTTTATATGGAGTCCTTCTGTATTGGCAGCCAACACAGCATATTTGCTATCCATACATTTTTGTTTGCTTGCTTTTAATTGCTTTAATCTGGCTTTAAGAGGTTTTGGGATCCAGAATCAACATCCCGTGAAGTCCTCATTAATCAAACTACCATATCATTTAAATGTCATGTTTACCAATGTAGGGAAATTTTCGTTGCAGATATGGCAATTATTAAGCATGACTAGGGCAATTTTTTTAATGAATTTAACACTGTTTCCTAGAATTTGGAGATACTCCTCCTAGTTGCACTACCCTATAGCAGATAACTAACCATTTATCTCTGTTTGTAAAAAAAGCTTTCCCCATCAGCAGTGTTTTTATCTTCTCAGTGTATATGTCAGACGATTGTATCATTCACTTGAAATAAAGTAGAGTAAGATTGTATCATTCTGATCTTTTTTCCCTTTCCTTTAAAAAGATGGGCAACTGATTATATTGTGGAATTGCAGTACACTGTATTACCATAGATCAAGGAGAACTTGACATGACTTTGACAAAACTGAACACATTCACAAATGAAAAAGAAAATGAATTTGGTATACTACCATTACTAGTAAAACACAGAACCTTACAGAACTCTAGAATAATTTCCTAGACTGTATTAGTGGTCAGAATTTGAAGCATTCTTCCAGAGATGATCAGAGAAATAACTCTGAAAACAACAGTATAAAAAGCATCTGCTTTGGTATATTTTAAAATGTATTTGGTATACTAAATCTTAACTGTGAAAACAAAGTATGACTAAGATCATTCTCACTGTTAGAATAACACACGAGAAAGTAATTTATATTAGCAGCTGTTATTCTTTCCAGCTGCATTATCAGAATAATTCTCCATACATTCTTCTGTGGCAAGCAGCATGAAGTTGATTATGGGAGTGGTACAGAAAAAAAAAGGCTTGTAAGCAGAGAGTTACCATCCTGTCTCTTGGCCACACTGTGTTAACACTAATGCAGTCATGGAAAGCTTTTCAAGCTTGGTTTCTCATACCTAGTGTAGATTTGATGCCGGAATGTTTGCAGTCAAGTCAGTTTCATGGGCATATGTGGCCTGTAGTACCTGAGCACTCTACAAAAAAAAAATCATGAATCATTGCCACTGGCTATGCACATATACAATCAATCCAGATCCAGCCCCCAAGAAACACACAGGTTAAGTAGTAGTAGTGCAGAAGATCTTACTTTGCACAAGGCCTTGCTGCCATTGGTCAATCCCAATATAGGACAGTTCCCCCCCCAGCCCCTTCCAGATGACTTGGATGACAATTCCTGGAATTCTGGCAAGTGAAGTTTAAAACATCTAGAGGACACCAGGTTGAGGAAAGCTGAAACTGGAGGAGAAAGACAACTCTGTAAAAGTAGGTTCATCTGCCATTTGCCCCTCTGAATCAGTTCTCATGTACAAGGGCATTGTTTGCTCTGCATCATCAATGTAGAGTGTAATCCAGGCTCTAGCCCGATGCTCCATAGGTAATTATATTAATTGCATCCACGAATTAAGAAAAAGACAAGAGTTCTTCTAAGGCTTCTATCTGTGAACTCTCTAATTAGTAATCAGTGTCAGGATTTGCAGTGAAACCTGTAATCAAGTTATCTAAATACACCTCATCAAATGATAAATTATTGAACTCATTAGATATATTCAGTCGTTAGCAATCCTCGTATAATTTTGGAGAACTCTTTAGGATGTTATTAGATCTTATATTCAAGTCTCATTGGTATGAGCAAATAGGTCAGCCATTAGAAGCCTCATTATCTTCTTTATGAGTAACAAGTACTGGAAGAGTTGGTTCAGAAGTGCCCTGTGAACACATGGTCATATGTAATCTCTTCACCTTTTACCTTCTGTTGTCGTGTGACTATTCTTTGTGCTATTTGATTGCTCCTTATGAAAACATTAACATTTCTATTAATGTTTACTCTGTTACTGAAGGACAATAAGCACAAAGTAACACTCAACTACGGTATTATTGTCTGTTACATTGGCATGCCTAATAGACAAATAAATAATGAAAATATAAAGAATACAATTAAGCAAGCATTAGCATTAACCACTGTAATCACATCAACCAATAAAAAAGGGCAGGAACAGAAATCTAAAATTAAAAATATGGCTCCCAGTTCAGTGGGAGTCTAAAATATCTCCACTTCAAAGATCCTAACTGAATTAAAATGCTGCAAATATTAAAACACAACTTCTGAGCTTTTTCAAGGAAGAGCAATAAAAAAATCCAAGTCTCTATTGATCTCAGATTTCAAGAAGATCTATATATGAGGTGGCAATCCTTTAGGTACTAAATTCCCAATTTGTGCAAATCTTTATAGGCTGAAACTAGCACCTTGGAACTGAGATGCAGTTCAAATGGAGAAGAACAGCTGCAATATATTCATACTCCTTTTAACCTCTCAAAGTCTAACCTTAGGTTGTGGGCCATGTGCTTTCACTCCCAGGGGAGGGGGATCCTTGCTACCTTGGAGCCTATGCTTCAACATGGCAAGATACCAAATCTAGGGGACACATACAGGACATTAAGTTCTGTTTGTCAATCCAGTTAAAAGTCTCCCATATTTAGATAAATGCCTAAACTTGATAAGCCTTTCTTAGCTATTGATACTCTCACTGAATAGCTTGGGAACCATTTTAATTATTTTTATGAACTTCATTTATTTGAGAGACAATTTAGTGTAGTGGTTAAGGCATCAGACTAGAAAGTGGAAGATCATGAGTTCTGATTTGGCCTTTCAACAGAAAGCCGGCCAGGTGATCTTGAGCAAGTCACTTTCTCTCAGCAGTGGGAAGCAGGCAAAGGCAAACCACTTCTGAAAAACTTTGCCGAGAAAACTGCAGGGACTTGTCCGGGCAGGCTCTGAGAATCAAACATGATTAAACAGAAGGGGGGGAAATTCATTTATGTGCCATTTTCCTATTAAGTCTCTATGACACTGGCCTTGTCTTGGCCCCAAGCCATGATTTAAGCACCCTTATCCTGCTCTTTTCCATACTCCAAAATGCCATTAGTGAGGAATAGAATAAGGGAGCACCAAGGGCATCAGGACAATGCAGCCGTTTGCTGATTACTTTTCCTATTGTTACAGCAAGGGCTGGCTTCACCAGGGAGAGATGCGTGTGTAAATCCAGTTCTGTCAGTTCAGTATTTCATTATTTTGTGTGTGTGTGTGTCTTCAAGTCAGTGTTGACTCCTGGGGATTGCCTGAACAAGTACCTGCCATTTTCTTAGCAAGGTTTTTCAGAACCAGTTTGCTATTCTTCTTTCCTAGAGCTGAGAGAAAGTCCAAGGTTACTTAGCTGACTTCCTGCCTAAGGTGGGACTAGAATTCACAGTCTCATGGTTTCCAGCCACTTCTTCACCACTACACAAAAGTAGTTCTTCCAAAGTCTACTAAAGTAATAAAAATAGTTATATAATCTTATGAATAACTTTGCAGGCATTTAATGATTTGTGGAGTTTTACTCACTGGTAAAACACTTCAGCATTAAATTCCCAGTGCTTTTTATGAAGACACCTAAAATCAATATTTGTAAAAAATCTAAGCCACCTTGTCTTCTGCCTTCCCATCCACTAGAAAAAATAGGAAAAGAAAATAGAGGAAAAGAGTATTGAACTTTTTTTAAAAAAAATGCCACTTTTTTCCTCAAGAAAAATATATTGGTGGTTACAGGAATAAGGATGGTAGCAGAATAATAAAAAAGGGGCCTGAAAACGTGGCTTGGTCATTCGGCCTTGGGATCTGGTAGTGATTGCATGGAGGTTGCAAAATAGTTGTATTGTTATTGAGACTGATTGCACTCTCCCCCACATTATGTTATTCTTAATGGTTTCAATATTTTTTTATTTAATTTTTTAAATGATTCTTGTCAGTTTTTTGTTTTGTTATATTGTTTTGTATTTTTAACTATGTACTTTGTATTTTTAACTCACAGCCACTCACAGATAAACAAACAAACAAACAAACAAAAAATAAACTTTGTTGATGACTTATGGCTGGAACCTGAGAAAAAGGGTGTGCCCTTGAGTGCTTTAAAGTAGATGGTTTCAGGAGAAAATAAGGAACAATTCACATTTTTCCCCAGACCCACATTTTTCCATAAATACCAAACTAAGTTGCAAACAAAATGATTTAATTAAACTGCCTGTCTGAGTATGGGAAATGCACATCCATTACTTGGGTTCTGGATTTTGCTTTAATAAAAGTCATAGATCACAAGAGTGAGTTGATATAGAAAAAGCTAAAAGTGAGATATTATATCTATCTCTTTCAACCAAGGATTTTTTTTTTAGAATGAAACAAAATTTATATTTTTACAGTCAAGTTTCCTTGAAGGTACAAGGTCTTCTAGCTCAAGTAAACCTCTCCAGTGAAGCTTCTGGTTTCAGTGAGATCAACTGGGCTGAAGGGATTCACGGTAAGACAGCTGGTTGTTCAGTGATAGTGAATGCATAAAATCAGGCCGGGGATATTTCCTCAAGTTTTTTAAGTAACTGCTAAATTGTGTGTGGTTGAAATAACTTGAGTCAATCATTTTTTCAATGAAGAGAAGCGGACAAGTAATTTCTAATGCAAGTGTGATTTCTACACGATCAGGAGAGCTTTGAGGAAAGTAATAATCTCAGAAATGTTCTTATCTCCCTGGAGCTCAAGACTCAGATTGTTTAGTTCTGTACAAAGAAAAAAGTATTCCAGCAAATATATCTCTGAGCTAGTCAATAAGTTGAACTTTAGAATTATTTAAAACGTCTATAAGTTAACCTTATAAAACTGTCCAGAATCTTTCCTTTCCTCTACTATTTCAAGTGAGAGTATGAAATGGGATGTCTGTGTTCTCAATTAACACCCTCTCACAGAGCCTGTGAGGGGGCAGCCCAGATAGATATGTTTCAAATGGAGTACTTTGACAGAGAATGGTCTTTGCCAAATGATACAGCATAGGTATGAACTTTGGCAGAATAATCTTCTTGGCAATTAACTTATTGTTGGAGCACTGATATCAAAGATGGTAGAGGATAGAAGTTTAAATTAGATGTGGTGATTTCTATAACAGAGGTTTGGAAAGTTCAAAATACATCTTGTTGTTCCTTTCAAAAGTAACAATGTTCAGAAATTATTTTATAGAAAGAACATTAAATCCTATTTGCACAATAACTTCAAGTGATGAAGATGCCTCTTATGTCTGCAGACTGATCCAGCTGAAGGGAAAATCACTGATATTTCTGTACGTCCTCTTTCATCTGATATTTTCAATCTGCAGAAAGACTCTCAATTTATCTGCTGTGTTTGCAAACATTTGCCATTTTTAATCAATGCCATTTCTTTTTGTTGTTGTTGAATAAATCCTCAAAGAGTCTCTCAAATCCTCAGAGAGTCACTAGCTCTCAAAACTTTCTTTTTCATCAAATTACCAGTCTTAAAGAATTTTTTCCTTTTGCAGGTTGCTCTGTTTTCTTTCCACCCTTGAGTTTTACATCTGAAAATATAAAGGATCTTCAGTTTAAAAAACATATGAATGCTAAATTTCTGGAATTCACACCTACTCCCCCTTAATTATTTCACCCAATCTGCTAATTTAACATAGGCATGATATACAGAAATATCCAGAAAGCAAGGAATTAATACATGATGTTGGAGAAAAAGAGCCTACTAGTTAGTTAACAAAGCCTAAAAAAGCCTTGCCTAGTTTGGTAGTGGGAGGATGAATCAAAATTATTTAACAATCAAACACTGGGAGAAGGTTAATTATTTATGTATTCATTTATTACATTTATATCCAACATTTCATCAGGAAAAACTGCCTTGTGAAGCTGGAAGATCAATAAAAGAGAGACAGTCTCTGCTCTCAAGCTTACAATCTAAATAGACATGACTTGGGAAGGAAGAAATAACTTGGGAAAAAGAAAACAGGAATATTGTTATTATGCAGTTTTCTCAACAATATTGAGAAAGTGGTTTATCAGTATCTTTTTCTAGGAGGTTTTTTGACTTCTCAGTTTAGGACAGGGAGAGAACAACTGGCCCCAAATCACCCAACTGCTTCCATGTCTAACAGAAGACTAGAATATGGGTCTCCCACTCTCACTCCAATGGCTTAATCACTACACTATGTTCTTATTGTAAGGTTCCTCTACTTTTCCTCTAGGATACCTGATAGAAATGCACTGTTGGAGGACCACAGGAAGAGAGGAAACCTGATGGAGTTGGTCATTCAGGAGGATTCATGGTGCGCCATATTTCCTTCTTTCCCTCATTCCTCTCTTGCAGCCTAGTAGAGTTTGCCCTTTCTTATTTGTGGTAATTGCTGAGTAATAGGAACCAGTCAAAAACAGCCAGTTTGGTGTAGTGGTTAAGGCACCAGACTAGAAACTGAGAGATAGAGAGTTCTAGTTCTACTAAGTCATAAAGCCAATTGGTTGATCTTGTGCCAGACACTCTCTTTTAGCCCTAAGAAGGAGGCAAGGGCAACCCACTTCCAAATTCTTGCCAAGAAATCTCCTTGGCTTTAACATTAAGTTGAGGGTGCGCATGCACATACTAAAAGAACTATTCACATACAAACAACGTTTTCTCTTATGAGATGTGGAGAAGAAATAAAGTCTTCTGGGGCCATATGCATAGCATAAGACTTTACAACATGAACACCCATGCCAGTTTGAAAGCAGTTCCAGAATGCTTTGCTCCCAGAGGTTCATGTCAAATTCTGCTTTCCTAAGACTGAACAAAAAGATATTGATAGATAGTTGCATTCTGGTAATGTATTCCGGTGGCAGGTAGGAAATATGTATAGGTTATAAGTAAGAAGAGATTTCTCATTGTTTTCCTCTTTGCTGTTTGAGTGAGGATGTGAGATTGGTGGCAGGTGGGAAGACAAGTGGTGAAAATGATTATTATTAGATTTTTATCTCACTATTTAAAATATTTACAGTAGTTAAGTGGTACAGGGACGTAATAGGGGTACCTCTTATTTTCCCCTGTGAATTGGGTTGGATTGAGTCGAGAAGGTGACCAGCCCCAGATCATGCAGCCAACTTCAAGCCTAAGGGGGACTAGAATTCACAATATAGCATTTTTTTCAGAAGTAATCTTACCTATCATTTGGAAATCCAGAAAATGTGGTCCCCATTTGCAAGAAATGCAATGTGCATATTTCCAGAAGTTTTAGTTATCTATATACTACTAAAACTTTCTGTAACCTTTAATTTACAAAAAGCATGGAGGTTCAGCAGTTCAGTCCTGTCCTAGCCCTCTGGAGGTTGGGTAGATTGCCCCCAGTATTAGCTGCTGAAGGGTGGTCATCCACAGTCAAACTGGCAGGAAGTTGGGAATTGCTGCTGCTCCTACAGCATTTTTTGCCATTGTTCATTCTATTTCTCTGCTTACACAAGGCAATATCTCTGAAATGATGGCCCAATGGGTCATGGGTTGTCTAAATTTACATAATATTCAACAGTGAATCTGAGGTTGCCAAAATTCAAACATATATTTAACAGTGAGACAATGAGAGTATTTCACGAGGTGTTTTAATCATCTGATTGTTGCATTCATAGGCTACACATTCATTTTAAAAATTGCAATTGTTTGTCCTAAAAATATACAATGCAACCACTGATTTTTAGAATAATCCTTAAATGCTGTTTTAACAGACTAATATCTATGCCAGGTTTTTTTTAATGCAGTCCACTAGATGGTACTCTAAGTTAACAGACAGTGAAAGGAGTAGCCCAACTAATCAGTTCCTTATAATCTCATATCTTCAGTGGCTAAAATCCCCCTTTCGGGTCATCATGGAAAGACTGTCTCTTTTCAAGTATCACAATCACATGATGTTGGAGGTCTATGAATGTGTGTTTCAGAGAATGAAGAGATTCTGTTGTAATCTTTCCATTGATGCTTCGCTAATGTCAGTAATTGATGGAGTGAAACATGTCAGCATGCATTTTAGCAAAATATTAAATAAGTCATATTGTGTGATGAACTTCTGTAGAAGTACTCTACCTATCTGCCTTCTGGGTTGTGCCAGACTTAAACCTATTACAGTGCAAACATCGAAGGATTCTGTTGCTGGTCTATAAATCAGGCTGCCTGTTGCTTTTCCCTATTACAGCTTTTTCCACTTGCTATAAACTCACCCATTTTGCCTCTCTGTTGGGTATTGCTGAGTAGTATTGTATATTTATTTAAAATGCAGTAAACAAGAAATTCATATATTTTAAGGTTATACAAACCACCCAGTGATCAGGATTTTTAATATAATGTGTGTGTTTTGTAATCCAGCCTGGGAATGTTTATTTTCATAGTGCTCTCACCGGAGTTCTTGCATAGTCCATTCCTTATTAATTTCATGCTAACCTTGATTTTCTTAATGAGCCAGATCTTCACATTAGCCTAAGTGCAACACAGAGATTCCACTGAAATCTGAATTACATGCACAAAAAAAAGGCTCCCAAGTTTAATGGCCCGATTTCACTGCTCAGCTCTGTATAGCGTAGCATAAATATGGGCATGATAATAAACAGGCACTGCTATTTTTACCTAAATTTTAATGAGACATTTTAGATTCCCAAAGACTTAACAACACTGCAATTCTTCCATCTTTCATATAGATTATCATCCTATCTAGTTTGTTCCCCACTGAGGTATAAATCAGCACAAATAACAATACAAATAAATAAAATTTAAAAAATGATTAAATGAAATACAGCAAAATATGTAAATAGATGAACTGAGTTTTCAAATTTCTTCAGCAGTGCTGATAAATTTAGACTTAAATGTAAATATGAACTGCCCTTGTTGTACTTACTTATTTGCAATAGATTTGTAAACTGCCCCATGAGCAAGATGCTGAGCAGTTTTAGCATATTAGCAGGTCTCTGCTCTTCAAGTTTGTGAATAAATCATTTCAACCTTAGAAATCAGATACAGTATACGGGTTTTTTAAAAAACCCTGAATATACAGCTGTCTGCTAAATCTAAGATTAGAATAGCTTGCCTGTGCCAAAGAGAGATGTTGGGGACAAAGAACAGAAATAAGTGGTTGCCTGGTGGGTTTCCCAGAGCCATTTAGTTGGCCAGTTGGAAAACTGAATGCTGAAGCTTTTAACCTACCAAGATCCTGTTCCTAGAAATACAGCATTTGTTTCAGAACCCATTTCATTTGAGTTAGCAATTTGGCACTAAAGTTAATAGGGTTAATAGGGTTTTCTTCACTGATCCCAAGCTGAATTCTACAAATGCTACCTTTACTATCTTGTGACACACTTCCACTTCCATTTGTGACCTCTACAGGCCTCATATGATATAGCATTCTTACAGTATATAGTAGTCAACAAAGAACAAAGGAAACTAGGAATTCTGTGCATGCTTTTATTAGAAAGTTAACAGAATTTAATACAAGTGAGAATATAAACCTTACTACTCTTCAAATTCCATATTCTGGAAGCAGAGATGTGCTCCATTTCTGGTTGTACAGGGATTTATTCATGCTGTTGTTGAGGTTATTTTTGCAATAATGTGGAAATGTTTTCTTCAAATATGTTTTTCCCCAATTCCCTGATAGTTCTGGGCTTTCCTTCTATCCAAGTAATAATCAGGTCTAACCAAGCTTAGCTTTTCAAGGTCAGACAAAGACAACTAAATGCTGCCAGCCGCTGTGACACAATCAAAGGCACTACAGCCCATGGGTATTTTTCTTTTAGTGGCTTTTCTTCACCATCTGAAAAAGATTGCCATGTTTTGCTTTGATTCTGCTTTGAGGGGAAAGAAAAAAGAGGAGGCTGCTATCAAAAAGTAAACAGCTGAAAGTTTCCAATACAAACGGGAGAAACTTTCCTTTGTTTCCCCCCCCCCCTCCCAAGTCAGGTTATTGTGAACTTCGCAAGTGGTGGTGATTTTCAGAAAACCAAAATTGCAATTGAAAGGATCTTCTGTTGCTGCTGAATAGCTCCATTTTCACAATTACACTCAGGTGCGGTACAGAAGACAATCCTCTCTGTGAAGGGCTGTCAGTGGATTCTCAATGGAAGGTGTCCCCTGCTTGAAGAGTTGCTTGATCCAACACCAGTTTAAAAAATAGAGAGGCCTCCTAAGAAGCCATCAAGACCATCAAGTCTTCCTTCTAAGTACTCAGGATCCAAATCCAAGTTTCACCTCTTGGGACACTTTCCAACATAGGGTTTGGATTGAGCTAAGTGAAAGCAATCTCAATTGTTGCATTCCGAATCCAGAGACAAGTACCTTTTTCTTCCAATTTGTCTATTCAGGAAACCTAGGTAAGTAAAAGAGTTTATTGTTGTGACCATAAGTCAGAACAATGTGACCTAGCATAACCTACAATAATAAAATTTAGAAGTAATGATAAACCGAGAAGTTATAACCACCCATGCTATTATTTTTGGTTCTTAGACACCATTTGTTTTATCATTCTGTCTTAATATAGAAATAAAAAAAAATACAGAGGCCGAATTAGAAAAGAGGGAAGTCTTCAGAGAATTAGAAATTCAAGAGTTGAAACTCTCCTTTTAATCATGTATCATCACCTGAAAATTATATTCCTAATTGCTGTAATCTCTTATAGGTGTGAATTTATGTGCTCATTCAAAATAGGCCTCTTGGGTATATGCTGACTAAGGCCTTTCTGTACTTACCATGTAAGCTGCTCATGTCCTGTGCTCATGCCAGCTTGACTCTAAAATGGCTTTTAAAATTCTCTCTGAACCGAGAAACTTTGGCAATAGCTTGCAAAGTGTTTGGTCTGGAATGTGTATGGCTGCATCCTTCCACTGAACAATTCCTGCTGCTGTTTCAGGAAAGCCATTGCCAGTAATTTTCCTTCCTGTGGGCAGCTATTTCGATCATATATATTGTACAAGTGTGTGCAAATCCATTTAGCACAACATTAAATTTAATTTTTAAAGGTGCTCACTGTACCCACATGTGCATGCATTGTGATGTTTTAATTATCTACAAATGTATATGCATTTAGGCACTATAAGAAGCTTTTTTTAAAAAATCTTATTCTATTTCTTTTTTAGTCTTTTAAAGTTCCTTTTTGATTATTATTTTTCTTGCATTCCATCATCCCGTGCATTTAAAAAAAAATATCAGTCCAACAGTGCTTTGTTTCATCCCCCTCCTCCCCCAGTCATCTAAGGTGCAAAGGTCCTGTTTCTCAACTTACGGACTAGTTGGCAAACTGAAGGTGAAATTCTTCTATTTTGGGTGACTAGGGGAAAAAAGAATGGATCATGGGCCCTTTTAAAAGAAGTGTGGGGAAAAAGAAAAGTCACTTTGATGGTGAGCGGGGGAGAAATATAGGGCAATGTTGTCTATATCTGCCCTTGAAAAATGGGTGCTGGTTTGTTGGTGATGGGGCAACCAGGCAGTGTGAATAAGCCCTGTATATTCTTGAAATGTTTCTCTAGCTGAAGAAGACCAAAGCTTGCTCTTGCACAAACTTGAAACTTGCACAAACTACTCAGGCTTAATTTTAGAAAAGGTTATACAAAGAGGCCATGAAGATGATGATGTTACCTAATTAGGTAATGAAATGTCTGCAAGAAAAGAAGCAAGCTCAGAGAGTACCAAGGACCCCTCATTTCAACCGTGAGTTACAAATATTCTCCTTTATTGAGGCCACAAAGAATCCAATATTACAAAAGGAAGTTTAATGTGGGGGACATTTTGGACTGTGGAAACAAAGTTGATGATAGCACTAATTTCAGGGAGCAGATAATGCATAGGGTACTCTGGTTCAGTGGGATTTGAAGGCTAATGGCAGTTTTCTTAGCTATTCACCAAAATGCCAAGATGAATGTTGCAATCTACCTTTTTGGAGGAGAAGGAAATATTGATACTTTCACAAGGAATCTACTCTGAGAGGGAGCTCCTGGAGAAGGATTTATTACTCACTGGTCACAAACAGAAGCCTTATTGTACATACCATGCCATTGCTAACTATTGTTATCAACCTGAAGAATGTGGAATGCCTGCATTCACTAAAGCACAAGCATTCTTATTTATTACATAAATGCATGCAGCATAGAATAGTCTCAAGGTAGTCTTTGAGCTACGACCACAACTGAGCCCAAAATTTATGTTGCTAAGTGGAACATTTGTGAAATGAGTTTGCCCCATTTTATGTCTTTTCTTGTCACAGTTATTATGTAAAACAATGCATTTATTAAGTTAGTAACATGGTTGTTAAGTGAATCTGGATTCCACATTGACTTTGCTTATCAGAATGTTGCAAAGGCTGATCACATGACCCCAGGACACTGCAACCATCATAAATATGAACCAGTTGCCAAGCATCTGAATTTTAATCATGTGACCATTGTGATGCTGCAACTGTCATAAGTGTGAAAAACAATCATGTCATTTTTTTTCAGAACCGTTGTAACTTTGAATGGTCACTAAATGAACTGTTGTAAGTCAAGAACTATCTGTACACAGACTCACAGCAATTTGACTACTCAATTGGTAATGAAAGTAAGTATCTGTAGTACTAAAGGATTGCCCACCCCTGAAGCAAATTATTGGGAAACTGATGCTGTACCTGGTTGCGTGTTACTATTACTATTATTCATTCTTAAAAATACACTGGCTTCGTTTCTGAATTTACTTCCTGCAATTCAAAAATCTCTTCTGGGTATAGCAGTGTTGTAAAACTTGTGTCATCAGGGTGTCATCACGTGATGTATCACAACTTTCCCCCCCTTCACTAAACTGGGCGTGGATGTGGCCAATACATGACACATCCAGCCCTGGTATAAAAGAATGGATGTTCTCGCATGGAAAAATTGTGTACGTTCTGTTGCTGCATGTGGCATCCACTGAGCGGAATTCTAATCCAAGACAGCCATTAGATGAGAAAAGCAAAGTCTACCCTACAATATGGCAGAATGAGAACAGGAACCTCAAACAACAGTTTGGGGATGACAAGAAAGGGTTGCTTCACAGTGAGATGTGTAGCATATACAATTAATAAATAGACAAATAATAATTCAAGCTAACCAAACACTCATACTAACACTCCACAGGTTTCTTGGGCCATGTGTATCTTTGCTAGTTTGTCTCAGACAGGAATAAGTCTTAGAAAAGTGATGAATGGGGTGCTCTCTTTTTCAGGGCCTAAGCAGCCTTGCCTGGATGACTTTAGTAGAGTGCAGAGAAGAGCAATAAGAATGATGCAGGAATTGGGTATGTCTAGTCTAGTAAAAAGAAGGATCAGGAGTGACATGATAGCAGTGTTCCAATATTTGAGGGGCAGCCAGAAAGAAGAGGGGGGTCAACCTATTTTCCAAAGTACCTGTAGGCAGGATAAGAAACAGTGGATGGAAACTAATCAAGGAGAGAAGCAACCTAGAACTAAGGAAAAAATTCCTAACAATGAGAACAATTAACCAGTGAAACAGCTTGCCTTCAGAAGTTGGGGTTGCCCCATTTCTGGAGGCTTTTAAGAAGAGACTGGATAGCCACTTTTCTGAAATGATATAAAGTCTTCTGCTTGAGAAGGGAGTTGGACTAGAAGAACTTCAAGGTCCCTTCCAACTCTTATTCTATGTTCTATTATCCCACCTTGCAGGGCTTTCAAAGCTAGCTTACAGCAGCCCCCTTCCTCATCAAACAGATTGCTTGAAAGCAGGCAATTTCCAAACAGTCTTCAGCCCCAACGCCAAGCAAATTGGAACTGCCACATCTCCAGTGACAATGGATTTGGATTAAGTTATTTTCAAAGAAATCTTTTTCACTGTGAAGTTTTGTGTTGAGCTAAATTTTAAATCATGTCTCTGCCTGCCCTCCCTTTTCTAAATAGAAAACAAGATGACCCCAAGAGGCCAGGATATGCTTTCTGGAAAATGTGCTTTTTTGTACACCATGCTGCTCCTAAAGGTGAGAAAACGTCATTAATGGAACTGCAGCGGGAGAGCTGTGGATTGATGTTCCATTGCTGAGCAGGAAAGCATTGCCTAAAAGCTACCAGTTGAATGCCACCGTCTGTTATCCGAAATCAACTCTGGGCTCCCTTTATCGTCCAGCTGTGTTGAAACATCATCAGATTAGCTTGTTAAGTAGAACCTAGTAAGTGTTTTTATTTATGTGTTACTCTTTTTTTTCTTTGAATCCCACCCCCTCCAATGTTATTACTTCTGCCTCTCAGAATCTGCAGTTTTAGAGTTAAAACAAGTTTCTTCAATGGAGGGGAAAAAAGAGGGAGTACAAGCAGCAATATCTGCAGTGGTATTGCAAAAGCAAGATGGTGGGTCCATTTACAAATGAGGCAGGGCTTGCACTGCAATTCCCTAGCCTACCATAATGCCTTTTTTATTGCACACATGGATACAAGAGGACTCTGGGTTCTCTCTCATATGCCATAATTCATATTCTGGATAAAACAGTGAAATTCCACACCATTCAATACAACGGTGCATTCATACAATATGAATATAGGCCCACTAAATCTTCAAGCTCCCTAATTTAGATCCATAGAAAATTTCTCTTCTATTCTTTTTTTATAAACCCTTCCTTCTGCTAATATTTCTCTTCAGGGAGCTGTCAGTGGAGAGACCCACATCTCCCTGACATACATTCCTGAGATATGCCGGCAGCAAAGAAATAGAGATTTGAATTGAGTAATTTTATTTTATAACAATCTACAGTTCTGTTTAAGAAGTTGACTTTATTCAAGTCTCCTTCCACAAGCAGGTTTTTTTTAGCCATGTGTAATGAGTGGCAGGGGGGGAAAAACTTGATTAAATTGTTTTTTTAATGAAGAAGTAAAGCTGACCAGCAATACGCTTATTAGTGACAGGCTTTGGAAATGTTAGCCTTTCCCTTCTGTTTAGCCACACCCTCCCTTGGAGTGGTGGTTGTCTGTAAATCTACATTCTGGTCATGTCACTCTTGGTCTTGACCTTTGGCACATTGTTCCACCTCTGCTGTTTTTTTTTCTTACATTTTGTTTTGCCCATTTTGCTGCTCAGTCAGTATTTATATTATGGCGAAGCCACCAGAGAAAACTTTTCTGAGCTGTTATGGCTTAAAATAATTCCTCTGAGAAATCACTAAATTCCAAGAACTTGTTTTGAACTCTTAAGCAGGCTGTGTGTATTTGGTGATTCAGGGTAAGTGCCAAAAAGCCATCTAATTTTGTACTTGGCACCAATGAGAAGCTTAAAATTCATGGTATTCTCCCTTTCACATTGATATGTTCATGTGTGTGTGTGTACGCACGTACACACACACACATACACACATGGGTTTTTTTGCCTTTAGAGTAATCCAAAAAGGCAACAATAAAGCGCTGCTTGATGAAGGTGTTATGAAATAAGAGCCTTTCTAGATGTCATGGTGACTGACCCTTTTCACGATTAGTAGGAGTGAAATTGATATGCTTCACCCTCACAAAATAAGCTTCCCATTGGCACTGGTAATGAAAGCAAGATTTTCTGAGTGTAGAATTTTGGTAAGCAGGATACCAAAATGTGTTTTCGTTTTACATGCAGAATACTGAGCTCTGGGATAAAAAATAGTAAAGTCCTAACTGAATGCCAAACCACTATTTATATATACTTAAAAAATATAGGCTTATGGTATGCAATAATGTATCTCTCTATGAAATAGTTTATGCATTATTGTTAATACCTGTAGGCTAATAATTTTGGTATTGGAATGGGGATCAATTTTATCCTATTGCAAATAATAATATATGAATTCAGCCCTCATGCAGGACGAAGCAGCTTTATTTTCCTGTGGTGCTAGGGACAGGCTTCCATCTGTTTCAAATCCCTCCTTGCACCAACAGCTACTTTATCCAATAGTTAGTGTGACTATTGGTATGGAAACGTCAGTGGAAGCTAAGATGGGGACTCAGCTTAAGGGAAAAAAAACAACGTATCACTCTGCGATAGCCTGAAAGATATGCCAGGCAATACAATTTCAGCAAGTAAATTCCACATTTACAACTAATTTTGAGAGGCAAGATTCACTGTGTTTCCAATTACTAGAAAAACAAGGTTCTTCAGCCAAGCTCTGTTCATTTTGCTTCTTTCCAAGCTGTGAAGTGCAATGGGCTGATTTTATTGAACACCTCATCAGCCCTAGTTGAGTGCTTAATCAGCGCTGCGAACTCTTGAACAAGCTATAGACATGTCTGGTATTGGAAAATAATGACTCTTTTGTTTCAGCTTCTTAGCTGTATTTAAGATGTGAAGAGAAGCTTAACCCTTCATACAGTACTGGCTGCTGATTTATTGAAAGGAGTCGGAGTGCTGCATCCTACTCAGAGCCATTTCATAGGTTGTGTCAGAGGGAAAACATGATTGGGCAGTTGTGAGGCACTTTCTTAGAGCAAATATGCTGGGGAAGGAGAGACAGACCCGGGCTGTCATCAGGTATTGTCTAGTTTCCAGCGAGAATAGACTTAGCTTCTTAGGAAATAATAACTATGGTTCATTCAACTGAATAAATGCAATCGAGGCCTAATTGTCCCATTTGTGCAGTAACAGCTCAATAATTAGCACAGCACAAAGGTTAAGATGTTAGACTTTGGAGAGATCTAAGTTCACACCGTCACTTGACCATTCTTGGTGATCTTAGTTCAGCCATCTTCTCTCTATAGAAACCATTTTACAGGCTGGTTGTTGAGAGGATAAAAGGAAGGGAGAGAAGATGCCTTGAGCTCCCAGAGAAAAGGCAGGATACAATACAACAGAAAATAAAATTTTTCTGTGCTGCCCGTGACAAGTATTAAATCTACAGTTCTGAATTCTTAACTAATCACTGTCCTTTATCTTCATACAGTCCTATTGAATGTAAGCAAGGCGGTATCTCCTTAGGAGACTATAAATTCAGCAAAAATAAAAAACAAATAAACCCTCCAATTGATATAAAGCTTTGAAGGATAATTCGTGCACTGCAATTTTCTCAGCATGCATCATTATATAACGTTTGGAACATGATATTTATAAAAATGTGCATTTCAAGGAATACACAATGTTTTTATAAAACATTGAGCATATTCTGAACACCCCGGAAAAGGTAAGCACTGTTTCCTCCATATGGACTGAAATGAAATCTAAGTTGGGAACTTCCAACTTCCTGGCTCAGCAGTTGGGTAACTTGAGAAAAATAGTGATTCTGGAACACAACATGTGCCTTGCACACAAGAAAATTTAGGTTTGTTACATGGTATCTAGAAAACCCATGTTCTTGAAACTCTGCTGTCTCTACCATTCCAAAAGGCAGAACTGAGGCAAATGGACAGTTGATAATTCCCATCAGTTTTTTAATTTGCATGTGAAAATGCAGCACCATGTCTTAGAAGCATTTTACATTAGTTGTCTGGCGTCCTATCCAACCATCTGTCCCTTGACCATAGAGAGATACATAGAATTTGTAATCAAGATTACTTACTGAGCTGGATTCTAACATTTTGGAAATAGTATATATGCATATTTATTTGAAGTATTTTCATGCGAACTTTCACTAAAGGCTTCTAGTTTGCCACCAATACAAGTATAAATGATCAGTAAAACAACTGCACAGTAGAAAGAGTAAATTAAACAAGCCACTGCATTCATAACGGCAGTGGGAAAATATATCTACCTCACCTAAGGCATCCCCTCACTGAAGAGGATGAGGGTGGCACAGCTTTCTCTTCAAATTCTTTGCCATTGTCTGTCCATTAGCAAATGATTTGATGCAACAGCAGTGCTGCCTGTGTGCAACTTATAAGTAGACCCATTAATATGCACCCACATTACCTGCTGAAATCTAAGACCTTGGGAAGATGCCCACCCCACTTCTGCCTCTTTGCTTTGTCATCCTGAGTATATTCCAACATATCCAAATGTGGTCTTAGGAGAATATACTTATTAACATTGGCTATCCAAGGTCTTGCAGCAGAGGACATTTTAACTACTCCCTTCTAAGTGGCCAGAGGACTGAGTTATAAGGAAGATTAGCCATGCACCAACAAAGTTCGTTGCAGGGGCAGAATAGAAAGTTTATGGGAAAGAATGCATCTAATCTAAATTACAATGGCATAGTACACTTAAGGGTGGCAATCAGGTACAGGGAACATGACTAGGCTTATTCATTGGGTTTTTTTAAACATACCCGATGGTAAGGCTGGTACATTCTCCTAGAGGAACCTAGCCAGTTACTTAGGGTGGCCCAAGTGGAGCAGCAGGCAGAGATGAGTTGTAGGCAAGTGAAACTGCCTCAAACCTATAGTGACGTGGGTCACCACTAGATGTCAGCAAATGTAGTAACAAAACTCTAAATGTTGCCTTCTGTGATCTGTTGGTCAGATTTTTTTCAGCCTAATTCTAAATCTATGAATGGCACTCGATCCTGCTTCCATTTCTCTATGAGGGCTGCTTGGGTGTGGAAACCCCAGGCTCTTGAATAGGTCTGCTCCTTTGATTCTAATCAGGAGCAATTTATCTGGTGACTTACGTTGTGATGGGACATCTGACAGGTTTGTTTTTGGACTCTTGCCCTTGCCTCAGATGGGGATGGATAGGTTTAAAAACAATATGTGATGATTTTCTGACTATCAGTAATATTTTATTATAGATTTTGTTCTGAATCAATGTTCCTCTTTTTATAAAAATGCACTTGCAATTATGCACAATATGTACATAAATCAAATATGCCTTTTTCAGAACTAATGAAGCAGAAATCTCTTTTTGCTAATTTAAGTGATCTTCCTGTTGACTAAGAAATTAACAAAGGAGAGAGGGGTGGGGGGGGGGAGAAAAGTGGGCTGGGAAAAAATAGCAAAAAGAACAAAAAGCTTTGGTTGAAACAAAGAAATGTATTAAGTTTTAGCCACTGCTTCACAGCAGTACTGCTTATAGCTCATCAACAATTTATTTTAACAGCAACTAAAGCTGTTTCTGAATTGTTACTTTTGTTGGAAAAGATAATCTGCTTTTCCTTGAAACACATTAGAGTTTCGAATCATAATGTTGGATAAAACCAATGTGCCAGATCCCCCATTTGAACATGTTTGCTCATGGTGGTAAATATTTTGTAGCATGCTGATGGAGTCACAGACTGTGTTAAAACAGTTTAGCAAGTCAGTATGCATATAATATTAAATTAAACCCAAGATGCAACAAGAACTTTCAGTTGCCTAGCCAGGCCTTTTGGACTTCTTTCTCAAAGGTGGAGGAATAGCATCCTTGTCCCAGAATTACGGTAAACCTGCTTCCCTAAATGGGGAGTCCGGATAATGGATGGTTTCCCAGAACTGAAGTTTGTATTTCAGAGTTCAGCGATACATACAATAATTTATTTGGCCCATAGTGATTTCTGGACAAAGATATTTTGCAGAATTTATGTTTCAGAAAGTTACACTATAAGGACAAATAGCTGTAGCTTATTAATAACATTAGATTACAAATGAATAATCTCTTTTTTATTAGCCACCAGATACCATATATTACGCCAGAAAACATCCTACATTTGCTACATCCTACATACATTAATGCCTGCTATTAATATTAATATTGGCAACAGCAAGCAGAGTCATAAGGGTGGCTGGATTCAAAGAATATACTATATTCGCCCTAAACAGAGTTGGATATTTTGTGTTTCAACATAGTGTAAGAACTAAGCTATGAAATTAAGCTGTAGTACAATCTATTTGTTTGAGCACAGCATAACAATTTTTGTTAACCCTGTTTGAAGGTTGTATTTATTTCTAATACTTATATAACTATCATGCTTTTTTTTAACCTACTGTATTTTGTATAAATGAATACCATACTGTATTTCATTATGCTTATTATATATACTTGCATAATATTTGCATTAGATAAATATACTTTATACACAGCTGAATTTGTTTACTGTTATGAGATATTATTCTTTGTTTCCTTTTTTCTTTTTTTGTTGTATTTTCAAACTTTTTAAAAGCACTTGTTATGTTTTCCCCCTTTAATAATGTATGTATTTCAATCATAATTATCTTTGTGGTTTGTTTCTTTTTTCTTTTTCTGTTACTATTTTAAAAACAGTAAACAAATAAAAAAAACTGGTTTAAGGTTTGATATGTTGTGTGAATCCAACTTGAAAGCTGAAATTGGCACGTTGTATGTATTTGCAGAGTTATGGGGATTAAGACTGGAGTGCAAGATCTTTTTAGTAGATAAACAGACTGTATTCAAAGGGTGGGTGGGGGAATGAAGTATTACCCAATGTTTGCCAAAGAAACACTCTAGTATCCCCGGGGAGCTTTACACATAGTCTTAGTGATTCTTGTCATTTGAGTCGAACTCTATAAAAAAAAACTTTAGAGGAAGCTGGAATTATCAGCCATTTACAAATAACTACTGTTGTTAATAAAGATGATGCATGATAGTCTCAGTATGCAGGTTAGATATCATCTAAGTCATCTATTGGCCCAAATCCCCATCTGGAAAGAAATCAAGCAAAAATATATATTTAGCTCAGTTTCAATTTCTATATCAATTCAGTAGTTCATACCCTAACACAGAATGCATTTTTCAGCTCCCTCCCCCCCCCCCCCCCAATGTTGGCTGATAGATCCTTTAAGCAGATGCTGCTGCAATTCCCTTAATGACACCAATGGACTTACAGTCAAATGCAAACCATAAACTAAAAACAAGAACAACGATCTATATGGAGAAGCCTTGAAAATGTAGACAAGATGGGAAATCAATGGACATATAAGAAACATGTAAGGATTATCAAATACTAATAGTCATTTTTCATGCCTCTGGATTTCAGAAATGACATTTTTGCATAAGTTATTCCCCTTTTCCTCTCTAAGCTAAGAGTGGTATGTCTATAACTGTAGTGCTCAAGAGTTTTTGAAGTCAAGATGATAACTCAATCATTAGATAGTTCTTATAACTATTTATTCAAGAAGTTTGGAGCCTTTCTTCATTTAAAATTCATTTCTTAGAAGCAACTTGATGCTCCTAATCTTATAAAAAGGTTTAAAGTTTCCCCTGTCCAGTTGTGATTGACTCAAGGAGCTGGAGCTCATCTCCGATTCTCAGCTGGGGGAATCCTGCATTGTCTGGCAGTCGTTTCTGTCATCATGTGGCCAGCATGAAAATATGGAATGCAGTAACCTTTCCTGCTGAAACGGTACCTATTTATCTATTGACATTTGCACGTTTTCGAACTGCTAGGAACTGGGGCGAATAACAGGAGCTTTTACGGTGCTTGGGTCTCGAACCCAGGCTGTTAGCTTTCCAGCTGACAAGCTCAACTCATTGTCTTAACCACTGAGCCATCACATCCCCTCACCTAGGCTTATATCAAATATTTTTCAGCATTAGGATTCTAGGTTGGCCTTAACTGAGAGCTCACCTGAGTCTTTAGGACAGTTTTCAATCTTTTGGAGGAGACTTTGATGATAAGAAACATTGCTCAGAACTTAATATTCCATCCTTTGGGGGCTATATTATTATTATTCAGATAACATAAGTGTAGAACTAATAGGATGCAGTTTCCACTTCCTTTGTGCCCATGAGGGTTAGGAGAGGCCTTGTTCCGGCACAACATTTGTTCAATATCATTCAAGCAAATCATAGAGCAATCTTGACTTTAGCACCCTTCAGCTTTTTTCTATCACTGCTACTGGAGGAAAGCACTGTCATATTCCTGAATCTGAACATATCTGTCTTTTGGAACAGATGAGATAATAATACAATGCGCTATGGATTATTGCACTGTCAGCTCTACAGGGACCAATACTCTATTTACATAATGCCCTTTTAAGCACAAATGCTGGTTTAGGCACTGGACTATCACGTTACTTTTTTGCTATTGGATGAATACGAATCAGTTTCTGACATATTTGCTAGGCTCTATTCAGCTGCTATTTCAGAATATCAACAGTTAACTAAAGAATGGTAGTTGTAGTAATAGTATAATGCATTTATTCAAGTGCTGGTTTAGGCTCAGGTTTGGGTTCTGTTCACAAACCTTTATTTTGGTTGTACACCATAACGATACTGTTCCCTTTATTATAGAAACACAAGAATAATTCTATAAATTGTCTCCAAGTAAGAGTGTTCTAGATTTTTGTGGAGAGAATACTTGAAAAACAATAATTAAAATGCCCTTGCCTCTATGAATAACTTCTCTTTCTCATTAGAGAATCTGTAAGTTAAGAGGTATTCCATGAGAAAGATTGGAGGTGGAGCATGATCATTAGGGACTTAAATCCCAAAGACTAGAACGGTAATCCATAAAAGGCATAGAACAGCCTTTTATGGATTACTCCAGCAAAACAAACAAACAAACAAACAAACAAAACCCTCTCATAAATACTGCTTGTGAATATGTTTCAAAGGCTTGCAATATATATAGGTGCAATCTGAACTGAGGGTAAATGCATCTCAGAAAGGAATATGGTAACTTCTCTGCTTCTGGGATATGCCATTGATAGCTACTTTCACCTTCTCATGGTTCCCTTTTTTAAACTGGATTTATATCAGGCAGCTCTTCAAAGAGGGCATAGTTTCAATTCTTTATAAAAAAGAGACATCTGGTTATTAGAAGCATGCATAAGTTTGGCCAAATACTGAATTCCCATGGGCTGCTTTGGATGGACACTTTGACTCCGTAAAAGGAAGTGAAATCTGGATAAGAGACTAGAACTTAATCAGGAGAATAATGAATCTTCAAATATATTTCAATACATCAAGGCTGCCACTGGATCTGCAAAAATCTATTTTATATTTTCTGTAAAAATGTAAAGAGTAGGCAGATAACTAAGTGACTGACAGCTATTTTTTTAATCAAAGGGGCTTAATCATTAATTATTAGGGGCTTCTCAAGCAAGGAAGAATGCTGAGTCTTATATGATCCTTTGTCTATAACTACTATGTAATTGCAATCCAAAATAATAAAAATGCCAAAAGTAGGCATTTTCCATTTTTTGCAAATGCCAAAATATTAGAGAAACCTACCTGCTTCCAAAATTTCTACACATTTCCATGACATATAATAAGATTAATCTCAGAACAGTCTCCTTTTGCAGAACTCTATACTTCTTGTTCAAAAATACCAAAATTATAGCCATTGTACATCCATCCAATATTATTTGACAGACACATTTCAAAAAGTAGTGGGAAAGACCAAGACAAAAATTAAACTGATGGTTAGTTTAAACTGTAATATCAGCACTATGCTGATGATATACTATTATAGATATCCAGCTGAGGCTGTGCTAAATATGCTTTGAAATTTTGGCACAGTGTCTTGAGAGTCTGGATCAGGGGTGTCACTCAATTTCATTGAGGGCTGCATCAGGGCTGACCTAGAGGGGCCGGGTGAGCGTGGCCAACTGGGTGGGCATGGCCAGATTGACATCACTCACTGGGCGTGGCTGACTGGGTGGGCATGGCCAACTGGGTAGGCGTGGCCAGCTCGATGCCACTCTCCAAACTGCTGGCATGTTTCCTCTTCGCACTGGGTAGACCGGGCCGAAGTGACGCGGGCTGGCCCTTACATTTTCCAGGAAGGCCCCGCAGGCTGGATCCGACCACATTGCGGGTTGGATTCGGCCTGCAGGCCTTGTGTTTGACACACCTGGTCTGGATGGATCAGAATAAACTCAGATTAAATCTCTGGAATTGATCTAATTTCATTCTGGCTGCAACCTTGGTTCTGGGAGAAGTCACAATCCCCCTAACAAACAGATCCACCATATGATATTCCTTCTGAACCTACATTTCCTGCTAGAACAGCAGGTGAAGGCTATGGCCAACTCTTTGCCCAACTGCAGACTTTTTTGAACTATGACTTCCTTGCAACAGAGACACTCTATAAGACACTCTATGTGAGGCTATAAGACACTCTATGTGAGGCTCGCTTTGAAAATTATTCTGAAGCTTCACTGAGTCAAGAATATTCACCTGCAAACTGGAGATAGCAAATTCAGCAGCATAACTTCTATATTGCGATTACTGCATTGGCTTCTGGTTTGCTTCCAATTCAAAGTGCTGATTATTACCTTTAAAGCCCTACATGGCTTGGCTCTGGGTGATCTTTAAGGGAAGGAAGCTGAGGGAGATGAATGCAATGGGAGCTTGGTGACGTACTTTTCAATAGCTGCCTCCCCCCTCTGGAAAAATTCTGCCTTCCGAGATAAGGAATGCTCCCAATTTCCTGGTTTTTTTAGGAAGACTTTAGAATATATTTTTGTTCTGCAGTATATTTTGATGCTGATGATATTGTGATAGCTTAATTAGGGTATAAATGGTTTAAAATACTGCATTTTTATTGTATAGTATGGAGAAGTATCTTGAATCCTGCAGCCTATAAATAACTATAAAAATAAACAAATAAGCCTATAGCAGCTCCATCCATCTCCTGAAGAAGAAATGAACAGAGCTATCCAGACAGGGAAACTTTATCTCTAAACTAGACATCAAAGCAAATAGCAAATCTTTTTCTTGCCATCCAGATGCAAATTCAAAATGTCCTTCTTCATTACCAGCTATATGCAGCCCTAACCGTTTCTCATTTTTCGATCTCTGTCTTTTTCTGTATGCTGAATCAAAGTGACGTTCACCCACCCTTGAGCCAACGGAAAACTACACCAGCATATAATTTGCTACCCCCACTGCCGTTCTCTCCCTCCCTTCCCTACTCTGGGTTGAGGTGAAATGGCACTTATTTACTTATTTACTCCAATAAATGTGAGACCTGTGAAGGAAAAGGATTGAGGATTTTTTTCTCAGCTGTTTCCCTTTCCTCTCATCCTGAGCTTATGAAAAAATATTTACCAATCATTCTTCTTAATGAAGGATGGAGTCAAGCTAGTTGATTTAACCATCATGCTCTCAGTTTTCTGCAAGTGTTCTATGTGAATGCATCCAGAATGTGCCTCAGTGATAGGTAAGCAGGGGGGTGGGGTGGGGGAAAGAAAGATTGGAGAGGAAACTGAATGGTCTCACTACCAATCAACTGTATTTGGAGTTCCTTTGGAAAGAGCACTAAATGGCTTAATTCCCTACCTCCAATTTCTTTAATCTGAAGTGTGTTAGATCTGGGTTCAAAATCAACCTCCAACAATCCAAAGTTCTAGAGAGAAGAACCTTCCTGGAAACCTGGCCTTTCTTGCTGCCCCAACAGAATGATCCTGAAGGATAGAGGCCAGGAACCAGAAGCAAATGGAGGGAAGAAGTGGGCTCACACCAGCCTAATGTGGCCAATTGCTATGAGTCTGAGCCAGCCCCTAGGAGTCACCTGACTGCACCATCAAGATAACCCGAATTATTATAAAGCAATCTCCCCTTCAAACAATATTTGGTATTAAATGAGCTTTTCAGAGCATTTGAAGAGTCAGAGGGTCTGCAAAAATCTGCATGAAGATTCCAGTTGACTCCAATCACCAATAAATAATAGTATTATTACAGTAACCCTCTGTACTTCTCTAACTTTCTCTGAATATCAAGCATACTGTTTCTTTAGATCACCATCTCTTTGCATTAGTTGCTTCATTGCTTGCAACAGATCCACATAAATGTTCACAAATTTGGGATGTCATTTTAACTCTTGTGGCTGAATAAATGCCATCTGCTTTAAAAGGCAATACTTTACTATGATGTTGTCCATGTTCCAACTGACGAACCCAACCAAAGCAAGCATGGCCGAGATGATCCAGTCTCTTAATGCAAAGCTTTATTGAATAGATCATTTCAGCACAGATGAGGGCAAAACCCGATCTGGCTAATTCCCATGCAAATCCACATAATTAAAGTATAGATTCTCCCTCCCCTTATTAGACCAGGTCACATTGTCCAATTGAGTTTCACTGTATTGTTATGGAAAAAAAGTCTTTGACTTTGGCAAACATCTGCCAAAGTGTCCTTGGTTCTCACGGCTGTCTTCTTGATGTCTGGAGCCTACATTCCATCTCCCCTTTCCCTTACCCCCTGGTTCTTTGGCAACCTGAGAAGTGATAATGGTTGCAACAGCAAAAGTAAACTTCAAAACTTGACAGCCGTATCTTGCTGCAATGTATGTTTAGTGACCCAAGCCAACCACCAGGAAATTTTGGAGATGAAGACAGTATAATACAGGTTCTCAAATGAAAGCTGTAGTTATTACACAATGAGCACTCATTGCGAATACTCAGATTCTGAGTACTGTTCAAGTATAAATGATGCATTTGTACAGCACTGTGGCTCCCAGTTTTAAACCTTTCACTCTCCATGGAAAGAAAGTACATACCTGCATATATTAGGACCTCTGCTAGGATGCTGGGATTATTCTAGGAATGTAAAATCAGCCAAAGCAAGGCAGTAGCTTTTTCTGTTGATGAGCAGCAGAACACCACCTGATTTCTTCTAACCAATACAACTAAACTCCTTCACAGTTGCATATTTAGGAGAAAATGGGGAGAAGTCCCTTGTCTGCCATTCTCTTCCTTGCCACTGAAAGTTCATGAACATCTGAATGCAAACTTTACTTCAATGGTTCTACAGTCATCACTTGCTTAGGGGCTATTTACATATGGCCCAAAATCACCATGACTACAGCATAGCCAATAACTCACTGGAACATCTCTGGGAGACAAAGCTGGAAAAATATAATTATACATTCATAGATGTGCAACTATTTTTATAAACTGTCAGACTTTCTGTTCTCAGTGACTTTCAAAAATAATGGTTTCTAAGCAGACTTGATGAAAAAAATAATGCATCCTGTCTGAATTAATACTTAATTCAGAATAAGGCTGGGATTCTGATGTTCACAGATCAGAATGCATGCAAAAGCTTGCAGATATATTTATGGCTCTCTTTATGTTCTGTGTGCGTGTGCATGTGCGTGTGTGTGTGTGTATGCCCGGGCGCTTTGAAACCCTCTTCTCTGACACATTGCCCTTCAGATGAGTTGAAATTGGAACTACTAAATTTCCCAGCAATGGTAATTGACTCCAGTAGATGACAATTCTGGAAAAACCCTCCCCCATCCCCTGTTCTAACACATCTGAATAGGATGAAGCTGAGAAAAGCTACTCTGAAATCTAGTCCATAAAAACTGCAAGGTAAGGAGTCCTCTGTGAAGGAGATGAGGCAAATATATTTGAAATGACTTGCAGCTCCATTGACAGCTGCTCTAGTTCCTTCACTTTCAACGAATGAAAAGAGACTTCCAGAGAGATATCAGTTTTTCATAGATAGCGTTGCTTTTCAAAATATCCATGAAATTCATCCAAAACTGTGAAATAGGAGTTGACCATGAATAATCCCATAATTCCACAGAAGAATTCTACTGAAACACTTTTCTGACAAGTAGAGCTGGGAAGTTTGACTTCACATGTGTTTACAGTTGCTCTTGCGTAGGCTGTGTGGCAAACTGGAAAAGTGCTTAGAAAATAAACTCAATGGCAACCCCAAACAAAGTAAGACCTGTTCATTTTGGATGTAGTGCCTTCCCTCTATATTCTGCAATTAAAAACCTTTTGCTTGACTAGTATAAAAGATAACTTTCACACTTTTGTGTTGAGCTCTATAATACTTTCAACAGATAACTTCATTGACAATATGAGAAATAAAAAATATTTTTCAATGCAAAAAAACCTGCACATTATACACCAGAGTTGAAAAATGGGGTTTTCTAAATTTTTAGTAGTTGATTAATAGTTAACTAGTGAAAACATTTATGCCCTGCACTTCACTGGATAATCTCCCCGTTTTACAAGGTCATAACATTTTGCTCTAAAGCATAAGTGTAAAGATAGATGAGTCTGGAAAAGGAAAGCATTAATACACCAATTCTTATTTCTATCAGGATGCTAGTTTTTCCGTCCTCCATAACTCACTGGAATGGCTGTGGAAGAAGCAGAATTAAATGAAACTGACTTCATAGGTAGTTCCTATTGCCTGTTCTGCCTTTGCTTGCACAGCCTAAAGGAATAGCTGCTGGTGGAATGAAGAGATCCCGCTTACAGTAATCACAATGACTGGAAGCAATTTTGTCCTGCATCCTTAAGCTGTATGTTTCCTGTGCTGTCAGAAATGAAGCCAGCCTTCCTGAATTTCAACATATCCTCCATTTTGATCTCAGATGTTCTATTCAAACTGCACTAAACATGCTCCCCCACAATTGCTGGGTTCTTCTGCTCCCTTTCTTCTCCTATCCATAGTAGCATCACATGTGGAAATTATTTTCCTTTCTGGGTACAGACCAGGCAACAGCAGTTTTACAATCCTTCCTGCTCTTGGACTACAAAGGGAAATTGGGCAGAACCCTTATTGATTTCACCAAGTTAAAATAAATAAATAAATGGCTAATGTTTTGATGTTCCAAATCTATTTTTAAAAAAGGTTTAGACTTTCATAGTAGACAGTGCAGCTGTCCAGTACATAATGGTGTTCAAAAGCAGAAAGCAGAAATTAGGAGAAACACGCCTATCTGAAATTCACCAGCTAATTGGAATGGAGACATTTGTGTAAAATGGAACAAAGTGCAGCAAGAAACCAGACTACTCAGCTTGTTTGGGGCAGGGCCAGAAAGCCAAAATGGACATCACCTTTCCAGCAGCCTTGGGGTGTACCATCAGACACCATCAGTTCCTATTTCTTGTCCTTTTGGAAAAAATAATTTGCTTGTCCATGGCTGTAGAAACATGTGGCTTGATCCCAATAGAGTCCAGAAGGATCTGAAGGGTACAGATTTCAAACTCTATTATCAACTTATGAGAAAGCAATCTTTACCAGATCCAGTATAAACTGATCTGATTTGAATTTTATGAGTTGTGAAGTTAATTACCAAGTGAAGTCATGAGCTTTCTTTCACTGGATAAGGCATGAAGCAGTGGCAGGACGCTCTTCTGTTCATTTATTGGGAATGATTTCATTTAAATTTATTTATCTAAATACATGTACATACACATAATCATGATAACTTACATATGGACATGAGGCTTTGTTTTAAATTTGTTTTGTTTTAAATTGCAACTTAAACAGAACAGATACAAATACAAATAGAAAACTATGCATTACCAACTGCCATGAAAATAATAAAAATAGATTGATACATCCATCTTTCCCTACACTTTATGCCACTAACTGAATATTGTGAGTTTTCTAATGTTTTGCTTCATTTGATGTGTATTTCAGTCCTCCATAATCTCAGCCAGTAAGATGAGGGCCATGTGAAGGACACAAGCCAGGCTGAGAAAGTGGCTCTATTGTGTTAAAAATATTTGAAGGCAATCACCACTGCTCTGGCCTACAAAAATACAATCAATCTGTGCAATGAGGAAGCGGCTCTGCTTCCTATCCTTTATTGTATTAGCAAAGACATTTGTGATTGAACCACTCTAGACAGATGCCTGAGGCATACAAACATAATCCTTCTTTTGAGGGAAAGGTATCTAGCAAATATGACATTTGTATAGAAAATCTAGTTCAAATGTGGCTTTATGTCATGGAGGGGAGAGATTATGCCCTTGCCAGTCAGATAAATTCATGAACTGAGCTTCAAAGCAAAAAACAAATTAAAATGGAGAGGAATCATTTTATGGATCCCAAAGAAAGGGATTTTTTTTTAATCCCAGCGAAGATACCCAATATTCCTTCCTCCTCCTGTTTTTCCCACAACAACAACACTGTTTGGCTGAGAAAGAGTGACTGGCCCACAGTCACTAAGTTGAATTTGTTTGTTCCTAAAGTGGTGCTGGTGCTTTAACTACTAGATCAAACTGGCTCTATGATGGCTTGCAGAACCAGTAAGTTCAACTTTTGCTTATATGTTGAATAACCATAAGATTCTTTTTGCTCCCCCCACCCCTAAATTCTTGGTATAGATTAGTTTATTGTTGTTGGCAGCAGAAATAACTAAAAAAAGATACTGAGGTCCTCAGGGGTCTACAAGCTATATTCCCCAGAAGCTTATTAAGTATTTTTTTCTTTCAGTTTTATAGAAATTTATTCATAGAACTGACTTATCAGTACAACCTTCATAGACAGTATGGTGTGTTACTTCCGTTTCCCTTATTCTGTTCTTTGGCTGGCTCACTTCTCAGCCCTCACATTTGCTTTAGCTGTTCCTCTAACCTTTGTTAGCCCATTATTATGCTTTTTGTGTTATTTTCTTGAAGTCTTTTTCTTTTCATACCAACCACTCCTGGTTTATTTTTCTTTGCATAGTCCAGAGAATCATAGAATCAATTGCCAAAACCTATTGTCTTCCCAGCACTAAAGCAGGTCCTGAAGCCAAAGTAAAAAATGACATCTGGTGTGGTCTTGTACATGTTTGCCAACTTTTTATGGATTTATCTTTTGGCTATAGTGGCTTTTCCAGGATGAAGATCATCAATTACCATCTGTTTATGCTGAAGCAGCCATTTGTCATGAGCTTCCTCGTTGTGATGGTCACCGTGTCATGCATTTTGGCAGCCTCTCTCATTCAGGGAATCAATGTTCCTGAATGAGTACTAGAGGAAAAGGTGTGCTTCACACACTCTGTCCTTCTTGTGCTTCCTCTTGAACTTGTCATGTCAAAAGTGCCACCACTCAAACTGAAGATCAGCATGATCTTTTCAGCACCACCTTTTTTTCTCCATAAACAATAGCAGCTGCAATTGGCTTGTAATGATTTTGAACACACTGAGACCAGCAGTGGCTCCTAATGTCTTTTGTTGCTTGGTGCTAGGGGTCACTGACTATGACCATAACATTTATATCAGTCTTTCCTAAACATGCCTCCGCAATCCCCTATGTCTGATTAGTCCCACAGATGATATTTCTCCTGAATAAAAGCGTTTCGTTTTTCCTTTTCCTTTGAAGCAACTAGACCTGAAAGTCTGGTGCTTCCTCTCTGATTGCACAATAGCTTCATGAAATCTGTAGCAAATCATATGCTTTTCATCAAAGACTTTGTTAATGGGATTGGTTGTCCCTTGGTTCTTCACAGCATCATCAATAACTCTGCATATGTTAGTGAATACCACATAATTTGGCATTGTTCTATTACCCTCATCATTTTCATCTTGCCATATTGGAAAAACACAAGAATGAACTGATGATGTCTTAGACATGGTTGGAGGTCTTGCCTGTCTGCACAGAAGAATAAATTAAAAAAAAACCTGTCATGATACCCATTAGAGACAAGCCAGAAATTTATCAAACATTCTTAAAATCAAAAGCGAGAGCAAATGTCTGGAAAATAATTTCATCTGCATTTACCTTGTTTTCTTTGGCAGCCATTTTAAGCCATTTCAAATGAGAGAGAATCAAATTTCTCTTTGCAATTTGTGTATAACATCAGTTTACAGAAAGGTTGAAACTGGAACTGAAGGGAAAGAAAGAAGTTATTTTTTTTACCTTCTGAAATATTGCCCTGAAATTATCTGTTTATTACTACCAAGGCTTCCCAATATGCATATTTCAGTATAAAACTGAGTGGCCCAAGTATCCAACCTGACACCTTCAATGATCCATAGAATTTTGCAGAGACAAAGGAACTCCTTAGTTAGAGATGTTCTTGTGCAAAAGAGATCCCTAAAAGTAGAACATTGGAAGATCTTCCTTTTCTTCTACCTTAACCCAAGTAAAGTGGTGCTCTTATCTCACTTTTTGGTCTCTGAAATGGCATTGTTGCAAGGGCACCATTTTGCTTCCTCATGATATGATTGTGTTACTGCTTCAAAGATGTTTGAACCTTACTTCTGAAGTTCAAAAGCAAAGAAAAGCTACAGGGAAGCATTATATGCTTTATTTCTTGAACTATAAAGCAAAAAGCATGGGGATATGCCTGCCATAATTTCTTCTGCCCAGTTCTCCTTAATTCACTTGCTTTCTACACTGCAACCACTTCTGAAAGATAGTTTCTGTCTAACAGCTACAAAAATATATATATCTCTGGAGCGTTATTTTTATTAGATGAAACTGGAAGAAAGAAAGGAATATTTTGAGAAGAGCTCAGTATGAACTAGTCCAACATTAAATATGATTTTGGCTGGAGCATTTCGTAGTATTCCAGGTATTCAAAGAAGCTTTACAGAAGATCAGAGAACAACAGCATCTAAAGCAAGGGCAAGATGGCATCTTTACATCATATTAAGAGCAGTCATTTTAAGGTTCTCAAGCACTGTTATTTGAAAAGCAGTAAACTAAAAAAAGAAATATATTGTTCTTAGACCATGAGCTCATGCTTTTCTGCAGGAAAAAAATAGCAAGTGTTCTGAAAAAACATAGTGCATCTCAGAAACATTTTACATGATCTGCAGCTGGTGTGCTCAATTTCATGCTAGTTCAGGTTAGAGCAGACAATCACAAAAACATGAAAACATCCAGAAAGTGGTTCAGAAGCATGCAACAAAGATGACAAAGGACATGGAGAAGAAAAGTTTACAGATTTTTTAAATAAGATAGAAGGGGTCTGTGAAGAGAGAGATCCTGGTTTTGTTTCCTCACACATGACCAGTTGGACAGTTTGCGATCCAGCTCTGTGCTAAGAGGTATATAATTAATAAATAAAATTAATATATAATATATGTGCCAGATGACCATTGCCATTACTGCCCACTTAGTTAAAGTCAAACCCAAAACTGAAAGTACTCTTGATGGAACTGCTGAGGGTTCTTCTATATCACTCCTTACTTAGCAGAATGACATAGATTACAACCAAGACGGCCATCAAGAGACTGTTGTAATGTGCTATTTGTCTTCTTAAAAATGGATTCTCATGCATACCAGATACCCTGCAGCTATTCATAAGGGAGTCAACTGCTCCCCTAACAAAATGACATCATCTTGTTTAACATGGTTCCTCTGAAGCCCCCTTGTAAATTTACAGCCATCAGCAAAAAACACATTAGCCTCAAACAATGCTCGTTCCTCATAGTAACTGTGGAATTACATCAGGCAAAAGGTGGTTGTCTGTTATCAAATCTGCATTCCATGCACATAACTGTCCTTCTCTAGTTGTGCTGTAACTCAGTATTAAACTATACTTAATAAAATCCATATTGCGAACGGCTGCTTTGGCCAAAAGGGAGGTATGTAACATTGCATATATATATTGACTTTCACTGTTGGTCAATGCCAAGATTTATAGTCTCTACAGGTAAATATTGAGTGAGGCAAGCTGTTTGCCTCAGTCAATAAATCCAGATGTTGACTCCCACAGAACATCTCCTCCATTGGTTATAGTGTGGCCTGTGCTAAGTGATGCCATTCACGCAGAAAAGAAGTCTTGAATCACTTAACACAATGCGGTTGTAAGAAGTGATATTTAAACTGGACCCTGTTAAAATATTTAAGTAATCCTTGAACTGCAGGTATCTTGGGCAGTCCTGTAAAAGGTCAAGCTTTACCCTTGGTACTGTTGATTAACTACAGTAAAAATAGATCAGTATTTCAGACACTGTCAAAGAGATAATCAACTCTTTTGTACAAAGACAAGAGCATGTTTAGGTACACATTCTCTGATTTCCATTATTTCAGTCCACCTTATGATCAGTATTCAAATACAGATGATTTTGAACTCTTTCTACCTCATTTTGTACCTTCCTCTAATGACTCAGCTACTCTTCCCTTACAACTATCAGAAATGATATGTGAGTGGGTGGGAAACCCTCATTATTGGAGCAAGCATGAAGTCGAATTGCTCCTTAGCTCCGATAAAACAAGGCATGCATATTTAGTAACAGAATTTTCAGCACCATACTTCTCTCTACTAAACACACATCCTGTTTCAGGTGATAAATATGCCCATGTTGCGATGGATCATTTTGTCACCTGCCTTCTGCAATAGCATCTTCCTGAAGGTTCACATGCCCCCTATCTTAGTGGCTTTTAAAAGAACATTGAAAATGTGGCTTAGGGTGATGGGAGGGGGGAATGTTCATTTTTATTTCTGTGGTGGAAGAGAGCATTACCTACTGCTCCTTCCAGATGATACTTTTTTTCCTCTACTTTGTATTGTTTTTATATGTTACATTGTTCAAAGTCATGGGAGTTGGTTGGCTTAGAAGTTAGAAGGATGGATAGATGAAAGAAGACAGACAGACAGACAGACAAACAGACAGACAGACAGACAGACAGACAGACAGACAGACAGACAGACAGACAGACA
>JANHFL010003862.1:70838-83963 GCA_032468155.1 Oxyrhabdium leporinum | reverse complement strand
CAATAACAGACCTCCAGATTGATCCGGAGCTCTGTTATCGGCTGCAGAGGCCTTCAGGAAAGCCTTGCTGGTAGCAGAAGAAATGGGCTGGCAAGGCAGGTGTCGGGGTGTGCAAGGCCTGGCTGCAACTGTCCGAAGGTAAATAGGGCAGTTCCACCACCTCCCATTCCCACCCTAGCTTAATTTTTACCCATGCACCCTGGAGTGAGTGGGGTCTTAATTGGGGCTTATTTTGGGGGGGGTGGGGCTTATATTGGGTGCACATGTAAAATCAAGTTAGGGCTTACTTTTGGCGTAGGTCATATTTTCAGGGAAACGGTATCATAGGAGGCTTGAGATAAAACACGGAAAAAGCATGGGGGAATAATTTAGTTAAAATGGCTATGAAAAACACATGCAGTTATAGGCTTAATGAGGTGAGACTCACATCTTAAAACTGCAGTGTTATACCAACAGAACATAGGTTCATGAGTCTGCAAAGAATTAATTCCACTTCGTTGACTGTCAGCCCAGCAATGGATGACCGCGTAGACAATCTGAACTGGCATCTGCTGGCTCAAATGTTTCCAAGGCAGACAGAATTACAGAAATCAGTTGAATTTGGCCAGGATCCAGCTTTTACCAAATGAAGTAGTTAAGAAATCAACAGAGAGAACAGAAATACATTTGGGACAAAAGAGAGCTGCCTCATAAGATCGGAAAAATCTGAGGAACTGTTGGCCCATAGCATGAGATCATGGACACTGGCAATAGGGAAGACAGGAAAGCAAATGATCAAACATGTTTGACATATGTATTTGTTTTATACATTAGGACAATAACTGTGATATTTGTATAATGATGTTGCCTTCTGCATAGTCATTTCGGTATCATCAGATCTCTTAAAAAAATAGAAACAAGAAGACAGCAACTACTGTGGTGTTCCTTATGGCTAAACTTTCGAAAGAACTGGGTTCATGGAAGTCAGTATGTTGCACAATCTGGTAATATCTCCCAGATATTACTTTCGAAAGAACTGGGTTCATGGAAGTCAGTATGTTGCACAATCTGGTAATATCTCCCAGATGTTATATAAGAGTTTAAAAAATGTATTAAGATTTTTATTCTTCATTCTTCAAAGTTTTCAGAATAATAGTGTCAGAGGTAGGTACAGAACTCCGACGAAGAACAAAGAATAGGAGTCTAAATGAATTTTAAATCGCTTTGTTATATAATATATTTGTGCATTATTTCATCAGTTTGTTAAATGAGTTCATGCTGTGGGTAACTGGCTTCCTGGATTTTTGCAATCTTCTAATTCCCCAGCAAGTTCATCCAAGTCTTAATCAGGTGATCTTTTGCATGCTAAGAGTTGATTATAACCAACAACTAGTGTGATGATTAATCTTAAACCCTCAGTTTTGGAATATGCTTTGGTTTAGTGAGGCTAAATATTCCGGTACTATTTCAGTCATGAACTTCCTTGATCAAATATCTTCCACAGGAACTTACCAGGTTGTGGCTTCTCCCACAGCTACATTGAACCCAGCAGTTTCCTTCTGGGTGCCAGTGGAGAAACCAATGAGGTCTGGATTAAATTTCTTCAAAATATCTGACAGAGAAGGAGAAATTCAACATCAGTAGTTCTACAGTAAATAAGAATCAGCATCTCGTTCCCAGTATTGGTTTTTAAGGCTTTTAAGGGTTCTGAATCCTTACAAATCATTGCAAGTTAATTCATATTTGGCAAAAAATTTCCTATTTATTTTGGACAATTATTAGAAAAAATATAGCTATGGGGCTCTTAATGTTCTCTGAGTTTGGTTGTTTTCTTGCAGGTGTTTCATTACTGAATTAGGTATCATTATCGATGCTGGAAAGGAGTTGGGTTTGGTCTCTATTTATATACTAGTGACTTGCCTGTCAGTGTCGGTGGTAGTGTTCTTGATAGTTCCTTGTCAGGTTATTGTTTACTGTTTGTCTGAGTTGGTGGCTTCTTGATTGGGGTATTATTTGCTTCTTGATTGTTGCTCTAATGTTAATCTTGGTGTTAATCTCTGTTTAGTTGGCTATTGATTATTAGTAAGGTGGTGTTTTGATCTTTTAGTTTCCTTTTTTGCTTTTTGATTGTCTCTTTAGAATGGTGTGTAGATCTTGTTCATCTCTACGTGCCTGTTGATGACTGATTTGTCCAAAGGCCAAGCTTCTAAGAATTCTCTAGTGTTTTTGGACTTGACTTGGTCTAGGAGGTTCATAGTTTCCCAGTTGAAACTGTGGTGAAATCTGCCGATGTATTGTGAAATTAAAGACTTTCATCATGTCTTCTGACTGCTAATTGATGTTAGTTAGCTATGAGTACTTAGTTTGTAAAATTCTATGTTTGAATCTCTATGTCTTTATCCACCACTATACTACTAAATGAAAAGGATCACCTCTGTTTCAGATAGGCAATTCATGGTAAGCAGATAGAACATGGTCTCTTCATGTTACAAATAATGGTGTCTATTAAATTTGACTGGTAGAAATGAGTGAGAATTCATAAACATCCTCAGAGATAGGGCAAAACAGGATTGGCATTATTAGAATGTGGGAAACAGCCATGTATCTCCACCAACTTTTCTAGAATCATAGGGCCGAAAGAGGTCTTCCACTCTAGTCCCTTGCCCAAGGCAGGAGATCTTATTCCATCCTGAACAAATAGATGTCCAATCTTTTATTAAAGACCCCTTTGGGTCTGTTAGTTTTGAAAGTCCAAAAATATAAAATGCTAAGGGATACTTGTGAGATAGTTTTTTCAAAATTTACTGGATGGTATCAATTCCTCCATCTTTGCCCTGAAATTTACAGTTCTCAGAATTCCTACAGCATGTGATTATATGAAAGGGAGAACAAGGGAAGCGGGCAGCAACAATTCACACAAATGCAATGCAACCACAGAGGGAAATAGATAGCCTACCATAAGAACAGAACAGGCTCCCTAGGTCCTGTCAATCTTTCCCTCCCAAATTGTCCATGAAGACAGAAACATACTTATACTCTGCATGGAAAATAAAGCTTTCCATGAGGAAGAAAAATAACACTAAAGGACAGAGCCTTATAGGGCCTGTGCCAACCTAAGTGAGGGAGGGGGAAAAACAAATACTAGTAACAAGCCCATAACATGGCATAAGACAACTTGGCAGGTAGAGAATGAGGAGTAACATTGGGAAGTAACTCAGAGCATATCCTGGAAGTCAGGACACAACCAGGAAGCCTTTAGAAACAGAGCAGCAAACATCAAACCCCACCATACATATCTGCTATATAAGCTGGCTACCAAGTAGCACTGCATGGAGTTTATTTACATTTCGAAGTGTAGGAAAGTATGTTAATGTTTTGGCACTGACTGGGTTTCCCCCCTTCCTCATTTGGACACACTGCTGGGTGTACATGCTCGCAGAAAGAAGCTTTTTGACAACACTAACCTAATTTGTATATGGGGATTAGTTCCCTTTGTAACCAAGGGAGCAACTGACTGCAATATGTTCTACCAAACAGAGACATTATTTTTTCTACCCACATAATAGATTCCACTTTATATTTTGGAAGACTGAGTAGGCAGGGCAGGCAGGGCAGATGTTCTACTGACTGGAATATGTTGTTCCCCTGATGGCTGACCAGAGAAGGCATTTTATTTCCAAACAGTCACTAGTCTGTTTTAGGTTAAACCTATTCTTCCCTAACCTTACAATTGATTAATTTCACTAACTAATGTGCAATGAGAATACAGCTGACATGTATGGTGAAATTAAGTCGTCTTTATTTTTGGAATTAAATCACAACTGTTGGCCAACTATATTATAAGTCTTGCTTTTCAAACCATTGTCAAATCATACATCGAGAAATCACTCTAATAATAATGTCTTTGAATGGCATGTTGAACAGTGGTTTGATTAAAGGAGAGGAGGATGCCTGACTAAAAAGGAAAAGAAAATGTGGAAAGCAATAATTCACGATTCAAGTGCATTTCAGATTTAATTATGTCTATTCCTATTTTGTATTTTGATGTATTTCAGGCTACTCACTAGGTAATGTTGTGTGAGTCTCTAAGCTTCCATCACTTCCAATGCTTGAAAAAAAATAATAAAAATTGGTCAGTAATGTTAATACCACCTCCAGCACATACCATCTGCCAGAGAGAACAACTGTGGAAAGGAGAGGATAGATTTTGAAAAACAAATCTCTTCCAAAATGAACTATTAGGCATGTATGAATTCTGTTTTCAAAGTTTTCAGACTATTTTAAATAAATATTTGCCATAATTTCTGAAGAAACAATATGAGAACACATACAGCTAGCCTAAACAGCAAAATATAGCCCTGTTTATTTTTGTGCACTTAGTGTACCAAGACATATCACGGTACCAATTTAATAACAGGAATTATTTCATTGTATTTTTATTCCAAATGCCAGCATAATAACAATCGTTCTCTTAAGAATGGAATTTGTTTGACAAAATGATCACCATTCCACAAAGATATGCAAGAAAGAAAATCTGTAGAGGAGAATTGATAATAATATTCCTAATGTAAGCATTGTTATATTAATACATATAAGCAGGCAAGCTTCCTATCATTGCTTTGTGCCACTCCTAGTGGAGGCTTAATGACTTAGGCATTATCTCAAATCTTGATCAGGAACTATTTATTCAGTTTGTGATAGAAATGTAAGCCACGCTAAAGATTGCCAGATGGTAGCACATTGTTAAAAGATCCCTTAATAAGTGCTTGAGAAAGATCAAATTGCATGTTTGGACATGAAAATACGATGTAGGATGAACTTTCCCATAATGCAGCCTGTTTTCATTTCTTTTGTATCTGAACTTTTCAACCTTGAACCTTTAGTTCTATATTCTACTTCTCTTTTATCTAACTTGATACCCTCCAGGTATCAAGGACTATCAGCTGAGAATTCTAGGCCTTGCTGTCCTAACACACCTGAGGGGTGCAGCGTTAGAGAAGACTTTAGTAGAATGTGAATGAAATTTGGGGGGGAAACACTTACCTCCAGGAAAGTCCTCTCCAAGCTGTTTTGATATCATTCAAACCAATTGCTTTAGCGCCTTCAGCAATCTATTAAAAATAGAAAAAAATAAAATGCAATAAACAGAAATTTATTATTTCTTACAGAATCAAAAAGTTAACATCTGGGTAATGGTTTCTGATGAGGTCATACTATCAATCTACCAAAAGCAACATGGAGGAATATTCTAGAAAACCTTCATTTACTAAAGAAAGTAGGCAGGTATTCACCATTTGACCTGAATACAGAAAGAATCTGTTTTCTGAACTTGCACACCACATATCATAGCTCCCACTATAATGGCCAATTATGAAATTTCATTTACATTCAGGATTAATATTCTGCTTGATGACATTTTAATAAGCTAACATTGTCAGATTCTTAGAAATAACAGCATTACTGAAAATGTGGACATCCTTACCATCATTGAATCACCAAGTGCTGCTATCACTCGAATGTCAGCTGGCTGCAGCCTGTGCACTAAAAAAATAGAAATAAAATTAAGGGAGAATATTATATACAGAATGCAAAATAACACAGTTGGGAGCAACCTTGAAAATCTTTTAGTCCAACCCCCTGCTCAAGCAGGAGACCCTATACTATTTAAAACAAATGACTTTCCAATCTCTGCTTAAAAATCTTCAGTGATGGAGCACCCACAACTTCTGGAGGCAAACCATTTGAGTGGTTAATTGTTCTCACTGTCAGGAAATTTTGATTAGATTGGATCTCTTTTTTTATGAGTTTCCATCTATTACTTCTTGTCCTTCCCTCAGGTACTTTGGAGAATAGGTTGATCCATTCTTCTTTGTGACAGCCTCTCAAATATTAGAAGACTGCTATCATGTCACCCTTAGTTCTTCTCTTTGTTAGACTAGACATACCCAGTTTGATATCCTGATAGATAAATATATTGTAGCGATAGGTATAACTTAAAAGGTACGTTAAGCACTTCTAAAGCTTATGAGCTCCATATCCTTACCGAGCCATAAGTCTTAGTAGACAGAATTTGGGCCTATCTCCATTTAATCTTACATAGGACTGAGTTGTACAACAAGAGAAGAATATAACAGACAGATCAACAATACTAAGCACTGGCCTAGTTTTCTAAACTGCAACCTAAATATGCTTTATGTTCTCCAGATTCTTCATTATCTTTGTTGCCCAACTTGGCAATTAATTTTCTCTTTGGGGACCATCCTGCATTTTATTAGGCAGCTGAAATTCCACTAAGTCAGTAGGATTTAAGGAATCTCATTGTATGTTCTACTTTCACCTGTAGACCTAAACATACAGTATTACTGTATAGCTAAGATAAAATAAGTTTTAAACATTCATTGATAGCAAAATATGAGCTGAAAATTACAGTCGCTAGATTGCTTAAGATTATAAAAATAGAAAAGGAAAATAGAAAACTACAGATGTTTGTTGTCACTTCTCCCCAAGCCCCAGCATTTTACATAAATCTGCACTGAGAGAGGAGAAAAATATATTATTATTATTATCATTATCATTATTATTATTACTGCATGAGCAGTTATTTCTCACCTGATGTGGGGACTTCTCTGGATTCAGACTGTACAGAACATGGCAGATTGCTACCCCAGTTCTTAAAAACAAAATGCAGTCAACATATCACTGGAAATTGTTCCTATATGTTGTAACGTATTGAAACTACAAGAAATCTAGAAGCAACTTGTGTTTCAAAGGGACCTCTACATCCTATTTCTATGCTTCAAGAAAGCAACCTGAAATTACTGATTCATCCTTGGTGTATCAGGAACAGAATTATATCCAGCATTGTTCATTACTTTTGCCCATAATTAAAAAACAGTTTGGTGTATTGGTTAAAGATGCTGAAATAAGAGTTTGGCAACCTGAATTCTAGGCCCCTGTTAGACATGAAGCCAGCTGAATTACTTTGAGATACTGGACTACCACTTCCAAAAAATGATCCCAAAAGAAGCTTCTTGGATGAGAAGCGAAACATTTTCAAAGAAAAACCCAGAAAGTCCAGTTGCCTCTAGAAAAAAAGCACCTTTGGGACAACTATGACCTGGATGACTGAGAATCTCCATAGACACTTTCAAAAATGTTGTTAGAAAACTGTATGGATGTGAAAGTATCCTGTGGATACCAGAAAACATGAACATTCTAAGAGAAATAATACATAGTAAATAATAAAGGAATTACCCGGTCTGGCAACTTGGTAGGGTTTTCTGATGGATTTGTGGCATTGCTGTTGTTGAAGGTACACAGGAAAGGTTGTAGCTAATAGAGAAAGAACATGAATGCCAAGCTTCAACATTTCAATAGAAAAAAACAGAAGCATAGATTCAAGCCACTAGATCAGCCACTTGACTGCAGCTAAGTCTTGAAGTCTAGTAATGGAAATGCTGCAAATAATGGTTGTCTCACAAAAAAACAGGATTATTTTGGTACCAGTTTATTTGAATAATGGAGGCAAACTGGAGATTTTGAAGTGAGATAAGCTTTCATAATGGAACTACTTCAAATAAGTATTAAGATGCAAAATGCAATTCTCTGGAATCTTTTGTGTGGGAAAAAAAAGTATATCTTTTCATCATATTGGCTGACAAGCAATATGATGAAAAGATATACACTTTTTTTTATAATTGCATAATGCTGCAAGTTGGCTGTAAGACGACAGAAAGAGCCATCACCTCATGAGATAATGCACAAATAATGCAAAAGAGTGATAGCTGGCTTATTTGACACATAAAATTGGGCAGAGAAGAGAAAATTAGAATTACAGGCAGTTTAATAATCCAAATTCCAATAATATTTTGCAGTCTATGTTAGAACTTCTTACATGGCTATAGCAGGCCTTAAATTTCCCATTAATTTGCACAACAGAAAAATCTGTATCCCAAGCTATGCTCACTTTCTGCTGCTACCAGTGTGGAGAATCCCATTTCCCTAAACATTTATCAAAGGTCAGATATGAGCATTTGCTCAGAACGTTTTTCTGCTTTGTGCATGAAATGTTTTAAAAGAGAGTTCCCACAGCTCCTTCCAACGTTCAAATGTAGACAATGCACAGATGCAAACAAATCTGTAAATCTCACTCAGATGCTGTTACCTTGTAAAGACTACAGAGACACTTTTCAGATTATCCTACTCCACCAAATGTTGTAACCCAAAGAGAGCGCTATTCCCCCACCCATTTTTTTAAAAAAAGAAATACAGTACAAACCAGTTTATCTTCATGGTTTTACTGTGTTGTGTTTTAAATTGTACATTATGTCTCGCAGGAAAAAAAACACATCACAAATTTGAACAGATGTAGAACTAATTGCATTTACACCTAACATGCAGCCGGATAGAAAAAATATTGCTTGGTCCATTTGTCTCATGTTGTGTAGGAGGCTATTTATTATTTCTTGGCTTCGTTATATCTCCAAGAGCTCAACACATCATGAATAGTACTTTGCCCTCTATTTTTATTTCCTGACAGCAACACCTGGAGAGGTAGTGTGGGCTGAGAGGTAGTGTGAGGCTCAAAGGCATCCAGTCATCTTTCATGACTCAGAATAAAGCTAATTCTCTATAGTTCTAGTCCAATCTTTCTCAACCTTGATAACGTTAAGATGAATTTCCCCCTCTGTTTTGGGAATTTTGGGAACCTCTACATTGCTCAGCCATAATGTGTTTGGCCATCTTGCATATAGTTTGGGCTAGAAAATCCAAGGATATTTCTCCATGACATTAAGCAGAGCTGCCTTATCCCACAAAGGCCCAAGCAGATCTTCATAATTTTACAAGTATTTTCCAGTTCTGATCATGAAAGCCTATAGATTAAAGAAGATTGGCAAATTCCATGAGTTAGCTGGTAAGATCAAATAAAATAAAAACCCTAATTTTAAATATCTGTATTACGCTGCAGTTATGTCTTTTTACTATGAATAAGCTACGGTGGATCTTTTTTTAAAACTTGCACAGGATTGTGATGTTAATCTGTATGTTTATGCCACTAAAGTATATGAATGAGGTAAGAATTTTCCAGAGCTAAAACCACTAATTCCTCCTAGGAGATGTGAAAGACATAAGAATTGGCAGACCCATATGAAATCTGTAAGCTTATTTTGGAAAGATTTCTATTTTATCTAGTACATGGATGTGAAATCTACAGGATATAAATTTATTTATAAGTTAACAGTGTAATTGTATACATTTAGAATCAGAAGTAAGCTGCATTACATTTTGTGGTAAAATTGTCTAGAATTTGAGTCTAATACTTGAAGGATAGGACCAAGAGTTTTCACCCTCAACACAAAAGTTACTTTAAAATTTTCTTGGTCCTCAAAGATCAAGACCATCAAAGGACATCTGTTCCCTAAATAATTAAGCATGAACTGATAAGCTGCTGGCATTCAAACATTATTGGCTGTTCCTTTGATACCCAAATTGTTCATTCCCACAAAACTAGAAGAAGACAGTATTATGTTTACCAGAGTTGGGCAGCTCAGTGTTATGTTATCCATAAAATTGAAGGAAACATCTTTCTTTCCAACAGGCTGCAGCTAGAAGGTAAAAGAAAAATGATTATGTGGCTGTTTTGTTTAAGGTCTCATGTAACTATCTGATTTACTGCTTTCACAGATTTTGTGTAATAAGAAAAAGAGATAAAAGCAGCAATGGGCAAATATAAAGGTTATAAATAGAATATCTTCTTGCAGGATATCCTATAACCGTGATGGCAAACCTATGGAACGGGTGACAGAAGTGGCATGCAGAGCCATCTCTTGGGGCACGCCAGTCATCACCTGTTGCTCTTCAAGGTTCCAGCGTGCTTATGTGAGCTGGCTACCTGGTCTTCGCACACGCAGGAGCCCCAGAAAGTGGAAGAGAAGCTCCCCGGCACTCACGCGTGTGCAGGGAAGCTGACTTTCTGGTTTCTGGTACTCACATGTGTGCTGCCAGCTGGTCTTCGTGCATGCATGTGCGCCAGAAACCAGAAGACCAGGTGGCCAGCTCACATACGCACGCCGGAAACTGGAAGCTCAGCTTCACGGCGTGCGCATGCATGCTGAGGAACTGCTCTTCCGATTTCCGGTGCTCCTGACCACTCATGCGTGCTGGGGAGTTGTTCTTCTGGTTTCTGGTATTCCCCCATGCGCTCCTGCTTCGGCACTCGGTGCTGAAAAGATTTGCCAACACTGTCCTATAATATCCTGAGAACAAAATACAGCAGTTACCCAATTCAAGATTCAGCTAAGACTGGAGTGGAAAAAAGTCCAGACTTAATGGGGATGGAGATAAAATTATAGTCCTCAGCATTGACATTCAATCAGATTCACCAGTCTTGATAGTAAGTTATCAGCTTACTATCAGAAATAAAAGTAGGGGTTTTGGTAGGAATGTACACATTGTCCAAATAAAACAATATAGCCATTTCAAAACTGATTATTCCTCAAGTCAGTGCCTTACCATATTGTTCCAGAAAGCTCTAGAAAGTTGGGAATGTGATTTTTGACTAAAGTGAAAACAGTCTGGTGCAAAGGAGGAGGTATCTAGTCGCCCATCCTGAAATTGAGGAAAGTATTGTTATTATTATGCTTTTAAAGATGCAAAAATAACAAAGCCAAACAGAACCCATATTTATTTTTTTCAAAGAGAACTAGAATTTTAACATAAATACTTTATCCTACCTGTTTCATAAATCAGAGTTATTCAATGAAGTGGACAATGAGAGATTCAGACAGATTGACAAAAGTTTACAGTTTACAGAATCAAACTATGAAATTCCTCATTAAAAGGTGTGGTGATGGACCCCCAACTCAAATAACCTTAATTCTGGCTAATCTGAGGAATTGTTAGACAGTATGCTCTGAGTACCAGTGTTTTTATGAGAAAAGTTACAATCATGTTCTGCTTGTGGGTTTTCAGTAGGTGCTGGAATGACCACTGTGGGTACAATATTGGATAAGTCATTGATCTGATCCATTACAGATTTGAAAGATGAAAAGACTTCAGATCGCAAAGCACTAAAGATGCTCAATTTGTTCTAAATGAATATTCCCTTAAACCTAATATAAATCTTGCAATACCTCAGTTTTTATAGCCAGGATTGATTACATTGCCTAATCTACATTATGAAATGAGTTTTAATGCGAACTCTTTCTAGCAGATTTAAATTTAAATTTTGGCAGAATATAATTTCTTTTTCTTTTATTTCATGAAAACTAAATGTTGAAAAAGCAATCACTTAAAGTCTTAAAAAATTGCATGAATGACATCATAGCATAAATTGTTAAAGCAGATGATGCAAGCAATAATTTTTTTACATAATATGGAAAATAATTATTGTAATTTTTTGAAATATGAAAATAATACATATAAGAATGTGCCTGTTAATCAAACTCATAGGAGGATATCTTTTTATTCCTACTGATATGCTATCTCTCTTCTTTGTTCAGTGTTGATATATCTTATCTCAATTCTATGTAGGAAACACAGAATCCAGCCTAGTATAAGTGATGCTAGGAATCTATGCTGTGAATTTCAGTCCACAAATAAGTAATATAATATATAATTAATATATGTAATATAATTAAATATAATACAAAGAACAACAGAAAATTGATCCAAAGTATACCATCTATTCAATATTTTAGAAAACAGTTATGTGATTCTGCTCAGATTATTTTTTTTATAAAGTTTTTTATTTTTAATTTTTTATACAAACATATCATTATGTGAACAGTGTGGCATCTGGGTGTTATACCTTCAATACAATTAAATTAGTATTCATCATATTTATATCATTTCACCAAATTATATAATTCTAACAATATTACATCTTTATAACAAATTGCCGTCCTACATTGTTTAATTATTCAATGCTTCAATATGTAAATTTGTGCCAATCATCCTATTTTCAATTCATATCTTTAGCATAGGTAAAATATTATCAGTCCTCTCTATTACATTTAACCAGTTGTTATAATTCTATTATTAATACATACATTTTAATAGTGCTGAAATCTTCCATTATTACTTATTCAACATAAAAAAAATTATATCAATAACCATGTTTTGAATATCATACCTTTTAACACAAATAAGCTACTTAGTCATCTTTATTACTTTTAGCTAATATTAACATAGATAAAATTATCAATATTATCTATTATATTTAACCAGTTTACAACTCACAGTCACCGTATTGCTTATTCAGATTATATTATGAATGTTCTATGAGTTTGTACTGTAGCAATGGCTGAAATTTAGACAATTCTTCTACGGATCAGATTTGTTTCTACATGCCATTTTCTATTTATGGTTGAACAATTTCATAAAGAATGTTTTCCAGAGTCTGTAACTCAGTCCAAACATATCAAAATAATGTTACGTTTGCATTTTCAGGATCTCATAAATACATGCATCCACATTCAATTTACTTTGATTCTGTGGATAGTCATTGAAGGAAAATAGGGAAATGGGAACATTATGTACAACACCTTGAATTGTACAAAATGAAGATATTATTATTGCTGTTGTTGCTGGTATTATTGTTTTCTACCCTACCTTGAGAGAATTGTTCTTGTACAGAAGAGCTAAAAAAAAGTAAAATAAAATAGTAAATGGGAATCTAGAACATACCTGTAAAACAGGTAATAAAATATTTTGGAGGAATGGCTGTAGTACAACTGTAAAATCTTCTTGAGTATCATACTTGTGACTCTTAATTAGTTTCTGTATTTTGCTCTGTGAAAGAAATATAAGAAATATAAAGATCCATCCTTCAATTCATTGGCTAATTCCCATTAGTCAAGCAAGGGGAGATCAATCTTTTGCTTTTGAATCAAAACAATTCATGATCGAAAAGATCCAGAAACTGGATTTTTTTATTATAACACAGCATATTGAGGGACATGGTAGCTTTATGCTATGTAGTATAACCTTCAAATATAATGTATAATGTTATATTAGAAACAACATGACAAGAGTGTATAATAGACAACCCACAAAATGGCAGTATTGATTCATGGTACTCCTACCTGATAAGCTTTGATTGCTTCCTTCATCATCACGAGATCTGGTGAGCCTTCTTTAAGGGAA
>JANHFL010003862.1:12142-56331 GCA_032468155.1 Oxyrhabdium leporinum | reverse complement strand
AGCCTATGCTGGGGTGGGGAGGCGAGATGAATAGTGATTGGGCGAGTGGCGGGCGGGCGGGCGGGGTGGGGTGAGCGGTGAGTGGGGTGAGCTGTGAGCGGGCAGGCAGGGGCGGGGCCAGCTAGAGGTGATATTTGTCGGTTCTCCGAACCAATCAAAATTTTCCCTACCGGTTCGCCCGAACCAGTGCGAACCGGTTAGATTTCACCTCTGGGTGCATTCCCTGTACTTCCTGCACAATAAATCTATGATGCCTCTATATTAATGCTGTTGATGACTCCATCAGATTCTGGGTACTGCAGATGGTATTAGCCTCTTGAAGTTACAAGGAGCATGCCTCCTCCCCCACCCCCTCTGGTTCCTGAGCACCGTACTCCAGGGCCATTCTTCTTTTGGCATGGGAAATGCTTCTTCTTCTTTCAGCTTAGGTTTTCCCTTGAGCCAAAGAGCTATCTCTCACCACTTCTTCCAAACGTTCCTGTTAATGAACATAACTTCTTGACTGTACCTATGTGATATTATTGCACTACTTTACAAATTTATGGTTTCCACTGGTTCTATCCTCTCCTTGAAAGCTACTGAAGTTAGTGGTTTTAAAATATGCTAAATAAATACAAATAGTCCTTGTTTAACAACCACAATTGGGATCAACAACTTGGTTGTAAACTGAAGCGGTTGTAAGTGAAAACACAACCGTGCTTGTGGTCTTTCCTTTGCTTTATTGACCTGAGCAGTTGTAAATGCAAAGATTAGTTGTCAAGTTACTTTTTCATTGCCATCATAACTGAGCGGTTGCTAAATAGGGTAGTTGCTAAGAACTGTATGCAAAGTATTCATACTATTAAGAAAAAATAGTATAATAATGCAAGTAAAGTTCCAAAGTTAGAAATAACTATTTGCAGCAGCTGAGCCACAAATTATCTGATTTTTTTTCAATTGAAAGAGCAAGCACACTAATGAACTAGCTGGATATATGTTGCATCAATGCATTTCAACAGGATATGCAAACTCATTCCAGAATGCAAGCAACTGTTCTGATATGTTGCAGAAAAAAAAATCAGACAAATTTCTGGGAAATCTTTCTGAGAAATCTTAAATATGTAGTAAGTAGTACAACAGAAACGTATATAAGTCACAGCCAACATCAGGATGGTTTCATAAATTTACAATAAATTAGATTATAATCTTATACACACCTCAGTATAAGTTCAGCTGAGCTCTTTTGGAGGTACTTAGTAATAAATATATATAAGAGTGAGTCCCACACCTTTATATTTTGTATAAATGAACAATCCAAATTTCCTTTAAAAGGCTCTTCTTCCCCAGTGACCACAGTACAGTATTAGTATGTGTTTTGTTTGTTTGTATCCCACCTTTATTATTTCTATAAACACAAGTCGGTGAACATGTCCGATACATCTTTATCCTCCTATTTTCCCCCTCAGCAACAACCCTGTGAGGTGGGTTGCGGTAAGAGAGAATGACTGGCCCAAAGTCACACAATTGGCTTTGTGCTTAAGGGGGGAACAAGAATTCACACTCTCCTGCTTTCTAGACCAAATCGGCTCTCTGTAGTATCTTAGCCATGTTAATGGTCATTGCAATGGATCATATCTGCAACTTTATCTAATAAAAAGTATGAGTGACAGCAAAATATGTTCAGAAATTGAGAAACAGTTGACATTTTATATTATCTTTTGGCAGGAGAAGCAACATTTAAATTCATCCTTAGGGATTTCTCTTGATGATTTGGTGTCAAACAGCTAAGATTACCTGAAGTAGGATATTCGGTGGATGGTGCTTTATCCTTGCACAGCATCTGGCTTCCATAAACTGGAATATTTTCCTTGTGGTAGGTATAGTTGCTGTTTTTGTATGTCATTAAATATGGTTGGGCCTACAGAACAGAGATAGCCAAGTCAAAGTGAAAAGATGGTCCCCAAGCACCCTCCAGAGGCAAGACTCTCACAAATAACCTAGATACTATACTCTTCTTTACCTTTGATTAGGTACAGATGACCAACCAGATGAGATAGGAGGAGATTATGAGTTCTCAGCAATTTTAACAAGATAAAAGCAAGCATTGCTGCTTCTCAAGCAGAAGAAGTCAACTTCCTTCATATTGGTCTTTATATCTAAATCTCTCACACATTTACTCCTACCATTTCAATTACTGTTGATCTTCAGAAGAAAATACACAGATATTTGGTAGGATGAATAACTGCTTAAGTATGGGATTTGGAGGGGGGAGGCATGCCAGTTACCAGTCCTTCAGAATCACAAACTGATTTGATTAGTCTGATAAGAGAAGCTTCTGTTAAACACACACACACACACACACACTCCAGAGAGCAAATCATGCTGCTCCTGATATCTTGTTTTATTAACCCAAGGATTCTGGTTGGTACTTCCATCTAGAAAATACAATGATTCCCTAGGCCAGTTTATTCTCCAAGTGCCAAAATAGAAAGCCACCAATTTTTAGGCAGTCAATGTAGGTGCAACACCGAAAGAAGACCAACATGAGAATACATGTGCCTTCCAGAACTTCAGACATCACAAGGGTGGATGCCAGTGATGTGTTAGGTCCTTGGAGTGAGTAAGGGATTCTAGTGAATTCAGATGGATCCACATCAACATTTCCCCTCAAGTCATCTCTCACTTTCCAGATATATATACCTTTTCTGATGTCTCATTTTATGCATGGAAGTTCCTCACTAAGGATAGTGAGGTTATAGGACAATTCTCACTTCTATTACATATGTTAGTGTCAGCATTCAGTCAAGGCTAACCCAGATAATTTTGCAATTGAATATTTCTTTCTATTTTGTAGGATTTATACAGTTCATAAAAAAGAAACAGGATGGGGGTGGCATTATTAATCTCACTTGCACAGCAAGGATGGGAAAGAAAATAATACTGGTGCATTATAGAGCCCTAAGAAAATTCATTTACCTGATTTGGACATTTGAGTGTTATCTCAGGTTCAAATCTGTGTATTATTGTCTTTTCTGCAATGGGTTCCAACTGTAACAAATAATTAGAAAAGATCTAGGGCACGGAACAGGAAATGAAAAACAAAAGATGCAAGAATGTATGCCATAAATCATAACAAAGTGTGATCCACAGAGCCTTCAGAGAATTAGATAATTCAATACATAATTGATGTTTGAACTATAATTATCTAATCCTGCAATTTTTAGTGTATTAAAGATATGATGCACAGGGGAAATAATACTGCAGCAGAAAGTCTGGCTCAGATCTTTTCCAGACAAAAGGATTGCATTGATACACCCCTTAGGTAAAGCTTAACAAAGTGGGACAATTAATTTGAAAATTAACTAGCTGAACTATTACTCCAGAAGAAATATTGTAAATATTTTGCTGTGTTTCTTCTGGAATTTCAGTGCATACCAGTTACCCATTTGTGCAAAGTCCACTCATTCACCTCTTGGAACCATTAGATGGAGTGTTAATGTTTATACTGTGCAATTTATTAGCTGGGAAAGAGGGAAGAGGATCTATGACAACTCGCCCCAGCCAATGTGCTGCAGCCAACTCACCATGGCCAATTCACTACGGCCAATTTGCCACAGCCAACTCACTGTGGAAAAACTCGCCATGGCCAACTCGCTGCAGGACAACTTGCCATGGGACAAGAGTTACACTAATATCAAAGAAATAATCAAACAGATTCATTAAAGAAAGGATGCCAAAGAAAGGACAAAATAAAATGTGAATGATGAAAAATTAAAATATTTTTAAAAATATTTTAAATAATTAAATTGAATTGTTGAATTGTCCCACAGTGAATTGTCCCATGGCCAGTTGATTATGGTGAGTTGTCCTGAGGTGAGTTGGCTGTGATGAATTGGTTGTGGAGAGTTGTCCCATTCCGAAAGAAAGAAGCTTACTTAAGAAAGAAGCTAACTTAAGAGGATTCTTGGCAGCACAGTTGAGGACTCTCACAAGGGTGTTTTACATGCAATTAGGAAGGTTTGGGTGGCAATAACAATGGCTGTCAAAAGTAGCATGAAAGTATCTTAACACAGGCTTCCTAAATTTTATGTTCCTAATAATCTACAAGTGGGCATCCAGTTAAAAATTCATTGTGATACCACATATGCAATGAATGTGATTCACCAACATCTTTCCATAATCAGAAAACAATTGATTTTCAGGACGGGTATCTCCTGTTAGTTTTCCTAATGTGAACATTATAAAGTTTCAGTGCCTTTACTTGCAGATTTTCTTCAGTTCTCAGTGTTCTCACTTTTCCTGCCTATAGCATAAAACAAGTGCCAGTTCTACAGATGTGAAAGATATATATCAGGTTCTCATTCAGTTTTTTCTTTGCTTTGCTTTTAAATTATTCTTAGACTATGTTGTTAGTACAAAATGTCCATATTCTCAGATTTATAAATGGGACTAAGAGAAAATCATCTAAAGCAATCTCTTACCATGTTGTTCCACAACCCCCGAGCAGCCTGGCCATGAGTCTTCTGGTGGAAATGAAAACAGTCTGGGGCAAAATATGAAGCATCTGGCAGCCCATCCTAAAGTAAGAATCAGGCATTATTATTTCCATAAGGGCAACTCTGTTGATTTGTTCTGGCAAAGCAAAAAAGTGTTGCTGAATATAATTTCAAGAACTAGAGCCCACTTCACTTGAAGGACAGAAAAAAACTGTAAAAATGGAAACAAATGACTATCCAATTTAAGATAGTCAGTCTATATATACAGAATAAAGCCTAAATATATGCTGTACGCAACAAGCTTTGAAGAATTTCTTCATTGTTAGATTGTTATATCCCTTCTTTCTTCTTGAAGTTGAATGTGATACATTATATTGTGCTCCCTTTTCCACTTTCATCTCTACAGCTAGAGATAAAGAAATTGGACTGACAGTGTGACTTACCCAAAGTCATTTAATTATCTTTGATGATTGAAGATGAATTTGAATCAAGTCAGGTCCTATATTTTAACCACTATATCCTACAGGTTATCTATATATAATGAATTGAAATCTAGTCCATACATTCTAAGAAATGTGTGCATTTTTAAAAAAAAAGATGCTTAATGTGTCTGATTTTATTCTGAAGAGATGGAAAGCAGAATAGTGAACTTTGAGAGAAAGCTGGCAGAGTCCTCAAATACATATACCACCATATTTTTGCAAGAAAATATTTAAACTTTTTAAGTGACTAGCTTGTGCATTTTAATGAAAAGTCTATTTCTTATAGAGTTTGCCTTAGGATGAAAATAGGGCAAACAAATTTACTCAAGTGAGGAATAATTTATATCTGAACACTACTTAAACAACCTTTTGAAAGTCTGATAATTCCAAACTGAAGGTATTGTGCATGCCTTTTTCAATTGCTTTAGGAGAAATTTACACTATTGTAGCCCTATTCAGATGATACATTTCCATGCCAAATTCAACACTTAAGTAGATATCATTGAAAAACTAGTGTTAATGGATACATTATTATCTTCAGCCAAGACTCTTTGTGGTCACACATTAGTTTCCATATGACCTAGAAAACAATGTTCCTTAAGTGTTGATTATAGAAACATGTCATCCAAAGAACAGTAAAACCTCACAGCCACAACTGAGTTGATGTGAACACTCTGTGTTTGGGGGATTTATTACATAACAATAGATGGATGGTGCTGGAAGTTTCTATTGTAAAAATCCTGAGCAACTCTTGCCCAAAAATAAAAGCAAGGATTACTGGTATAGTATTGTAATGCTCAGGCAAGTAAGTGAAAATATTTTAGAAAAGAAATCCCAGATTGTTTTACATGCTTTAAAACAGGAGTGGACAATGGGATTTATGCATTCCTCTAGGACCTTGAGATCAAGCTGCCAGTATTTAGTTCAAGACAAATGCAATAGCACTATCTCAGGCCAATTTGTGGAGTTTTCTAGGGTGAGAGGAAACTCACCCTAGTGGGAATTGGGTCCCTGGTGGGAAAGATGGAAAGCACTGTACTGTGTTTTCTTTCCAGTTGGTTCCTGGTTCTATTCCCATCCCTAACTGCCCCAAAACAGGACAGAATATTTTGTCCATGTTCCTACTCATGAATATCAAAGCACCATCAGATAGCCTCCTGCAGCCTACCAGAAGGTCAAGATGCTGGCCAGCAGTTTTCATTTTGTTAGAAGTTGCTTCTCTTGCTTTGAAAGGAGATGACTGAATGCTTGTAATTTGCAGTGGCCATTTGTACATAGGGAAAACTGTCCTCTTCAGGGTTTCAATTTACAGTTCACATCAGAAGAAGTGCTACATTGACCAAATAATCTTTCCTTGATGTTGCTAATAATTTGGAGAACTCATTGTGCTATCTCTGTTGAAATTACTTTCAGTCTGTTCATTCATTCATTACTCAAAATATAGTCTCTTACTTTTCATTTGACTCATGAGAGTTGACTATCTCATGTTAAAGGAAAAATCAAGATAAGTAATTTCATATGATTGTAACTGGATTTTGGATCTTCTACCTGCAGGTTACCTAATTAAGGTTATGCTTGTCAATTTAGTCTGCTGACCATTAAGTTATAATTGCTTGCAACCATCATGGTTTTACTATCCTTCTCCTGCCCAAATAATTCCAAATTACCTTATTATGAGTTGGGTTCAGACGCAGTCAAATGTAAACAAGACCATTGAACTCAATGGTGTTTAAGTTAGCTAGGCTCCATCTATGATTTACAGTTCTCAAAAATGTAGCGCATGTATACATTTGCAATTACCTGAGTCAAAGGTATTTCTGATTCTTCTAACAGTGGCTGCACAACCACAGTGAAATCATCTCTTGTGTCATACCTTCCACTCTCGACTAAGCGATGAGTTTCTTCCTGGCAAAACAAAAACCCAATATGTTGTTCCTTTTAAAGTTATTAAACAGTGAAATGACAGGATGATATGTCTGTCAAAGAGATGTCAAATACAGGAATAACGTTCAACCACTTCTTTGGTTTATGTGGGGAAAACTGCCAATTTTTCAGAGCATCTGAATCTGACCCCTAATTGTCTACACTCTTATGGAACTTGAAACTCAGGACTATACAATAAATAAATTTCCCCCCTCCAGCTGACCTATAAGAAAACACATGGGATCCTATCCTTTGAACTATCAAAGATGATGGAGTAAAAATTAATCCCTCTCCATCCCATAATTCATCTGATCCATGTTTTTCAATACATTTGTGTTATATACATTTAGTGATTTACAATTTGTCTTCCTCTTGCACAATCATGGATAGACACACATGAAGTTGCTATGATGAGAAGCTATGTACGAGTACATCTGAAGTCCTCCAGAGGATTCTTAACCTGCCATTTCATTATTGATTGTGACTTGAGATGAATTCCGAGCATACGTCCATGAAAAACTAAAATCTCAAATGTGGAATTTTATCTGAGATTAAAGAAAAGGAGTTTTGAGATGAAAGGGAAGGAGAGTAATGGCAGGGTTGACACTAAAAGCCAGGAGGAGCAGGAAGCAAGAGTTTGTTCCACTAGAAAGTAGTCAAGATCTGAATGCAAGAGTTCAAAGGGAGAAAAAAAAGATTCTGGTTTTCTGATTAAAATTGCCCACAAAATTTCACATACTTATAGTTTGGCAAAACAATTAGAATCCCTATTTTTTTTTAATCTGAAAGGGAGGTTCAGTCATAAATCTCCATGTAATAAGTGATGTGGTCTTGAGGCTCTACTTCTCACAATTTCTCATTTCTGCTACAGGATCTTTCCTCAGATTCCCAACAATAAAAGAAACTCTACCGTCAAACAAATAGTCCACTGCAGTTTTGCCTCTACCGCAGTCAACTTTTGTTTGCTGACAGTCAAACTAAGTCACATTTCAAAGCCCAAATCATTGGGCTTTCCTTCTAACCAGGTATCTGATATTTACTGATCATACAGCAGCAACTCTGCCTGTTTAAAACACACATTATATATTTATTTTATCTAACATTGGAGGAATTGTTGCATTATTCTTTGTTTAAATATATAATGTACCCTCAAAATGAAGCAATGGACTTACAGGCTTTAAAGGAATTTAAAACAGGTTAAGTTAATTTCAGCCAGAAAAACACAGCCTTATATTTCTCAAGGGAGCCAGTATTTTATTGGCCAACTGTATAATACAAAGTATTTTAAACAAGCTTGATGGAGCCTATTTCCATGTTAAGTGTATAGCTGTAGCTTTCAGTCATTTGCACTTAATGGAATTATGTTGTATTTCCATTTATGTCAAATCTTTTTGAACTTGTAAGTAAATGTGCATAAGATTGATGTGTGTGTTTCATTGATAAAAATTAGGTTACATGATTATTGTCGAAAGTTGGCCCAGGACCGCAAACAAGCTTTTCAAATGAAATGTGAAAAAGACCAAATGTAATTTTGACATTTTAAGTCACTACTTATTATTTTTAAACTAACTTGCTTTTCATTGTTAAAAACAAATCCTGAAGCAGACTTAGTAAAATGGCAAAAAAAATACCTAATATGTTCATGCTAGGTTTTTAAAAGGATGAGGTGTAGAACACTGCTGCATGTTATTTATAATACATTTCCCTTACCTGATACCTTCGATTTAAAAACTCTAACTTCTCAATTTCAGAAGAATTATCATTAGGTTTGAAAATGCATGGACACAGTAACCTAGAGGGAAAAATGGCACATGTTGACCATATCATTCTTATCTCAGGCATTTTTAAAAAATGGAAAACTGTTCTCACGTCCCAGAACTATGTTTCATGTGACATACTGTGAAAAGCAGTATAGAAACAATATTTCTATAGAAATTCTCAATAATGCAGGTAGGTCATGGTTGTCCCAAAGGTGCTTTTTCAAAAGGCAACTGGACTTTGTTTTTCATTGAAGACATTTACTTTTATCCAAGAAGCTTCTTCAGCTCTGACCAAATGGGGGAGGATGGAAGGATTTATATTGCTTACAGATGAGAAGTGAAATGTCTTCAAAAAAAACCCCCCAAAGTCCAGTTGCCTTTTGAAAAAGCATCTTTGGGTCAAACAGTATTGACTCCTCCAGTAGAATTGCTTAAGTGTCACACATGATTTCATGAAGAATAGTTTTTCTGTAATACGCTATACTTTTTGGATTTGAGCCATTGCTCTTTTCTATGAATAGAAGCCTCACAGTGGATTGTTCAGAATATTCCTGCCATCAGAAAAAGAATTGGGAAATGCATGTTTTACCTATCCCGCCACTGCAAACCTTTGATGACAACCCCCTCCCAATAATCTATGACCCTTCCAAGACTATTTCTATACATTTAGATAAATAGTGTGTACTTGGTTTATAATTCCATATCACAACAATCAGAATTAGTAAAAAGCAATTGCTTAAATTTAAGAGGAGCCACAATTAGCACAAATATTGGATATTTTCCCCAGTTCCAGCACAATATCAATTCTTTCAAACCTCATAATCAATCTTGGGCAGTAAACTCTCTTCTCCTGATACAGTTTTTTCACAGGTATCACATCAAGTAATGTTACGAGGTTTACAAATGTACGAGGGACCTGCAAAAAGGTACATGTAAAACAGAATGGGTAGTAGCTATTTACAAGCCAGGTGGTTCTTTTACAAATGGAACACATAAGAACTGCCAAATGACTCTGTGAGGTAGTGAAGTTGGAAAAACACTTCTCACCCCATTTCTCCCATCCATTCATTAACTCACAGCTCACTCATAACTCATAACTCACTTATAAGCATCCAAGCTGGTGTTTGTAACTGATTGTGATAACTGAGCCACACCCTGAAATTGTCTCCACTCAGGCCCTTAGCTTACAAAAGCAAAAGCAAATGCTAAGACAAAGTGGGGAAGAGTGTTGGAACAGAGAATAATAGGATTGAAGGGACGTTAGAGGTCTTCTAGTCTAAACCTCTGCCCACAGCAGGAGATTTTATAACATTCTGGACAAATGGCTGTCCAGCCTCTTCTTAAAAACTTCTGGTGAGGTGAAGTGAGGATTTCTGGAGGTAAGCTGTTCCATTAATTGTTCTCACTGTCAGGAAATTTCTTCTTAATTCTAAGCTGGATCTCGAGCAATATCTGGAAATTGGCAGCTATTACAAGCAGGGAAGGGGACTCTAATTCAACTGTGTGGACCATAGGCTACAGCAAATAGCATATCCTAGTGGGAGTCCCAATTGGAGCTTTGCCAGGAGCTTGGGAACAACTAGAAGGGGAGCAACCACACTAAAACACTGATCGTAACTATCAGTAACTTTTCCTCATGTTCAGAAGAACTTTTGAAAAAAGGCAAAAGTTATATGCTACTTTATAGATTTTGAGGTATTTGTCTGAACTGAGTATTGCATGACTAAGTATAAAGATTAAGATTAGTATTAAAGATACATTTATGTAACAAAAGCAACTTGGAAGTCCTAGAAGGATGAACTTTACCCAGAGCAATAGCTTCCTGTTGGGGAAGTTGTCTGCTACTGTTAAGCATTTTGTATTGATTTGCTACGCCATGGTGTGTCCAATCCTTGGAAACCAAAAAAACCTTCTAAACCCAATCTTCATAATACAAGAGTCTTGAGGCTCACTATTTTCTGCTTCAGTTGACAAAGTTAAGTGAACAAAGTTTTAAGGAAAAGGTCCCTTGGAAAACAGCGAAATATAAATATAATTCTCTATCCCTCGCTGATTTGATTAAGACTTCTAAGGGAAGTTCTCCAGATGAATGACTTTGGTTGGCAGTCATGTATACCCATGAATGCTAATCTCAATCATGCTTATCGATGAGTGCAATTAAAGATTGAGAGGCAGGGCATACTGAAAAGCATATGACAGCTATAGATACAGCCCATAGCTGCATTGAGGACTATACATCAAAATCAGAAAACTCAGATCCAATCCAAAGTACTCTGTCTGACTTGTAGGACTCAGGGCTCAGGAAACCTGCATCTGAGGGCTTGCCTTCTCTCTTATGGGCTTATAGCAATGCCAAGATTTTAAGCACACACTCCTTTTGGAAAGTCTCTACCATTTAAGTTTTGCTCTTTTCAGCTCTGCAATATTCTCTCCAAAGGTGCTCATTGCCCCCTATTTTAATTAGCTTTGCTGCTACTTTTACATGGGTATGTCAATTTCTGTTTGTAAAGCCATTTAAAATGGTGGAAGTCCTCAAAAGCTTTTGAGAAGCGTTTCAAAAATAGGAGTCAATAATGCAAACGCAAGTGAATTGAATATATTTTTTACAATTTTGGAAATAAAGAATGACAAAATTTCACCAGATTTTGAGTGGGGACATTTTTTTTTTGCAATATTTGATTGCAAAAAAACCCAAAAAAAAACCTTATGAAATCTGGGCCCCTTTAATTTAAAAAAAAAAATGTTTGCTGTTACAATACAGTTACAATGCTCTCCATAAGTATTATTGCAGGCAGCCTTTGCAATTCATAACAGGAAACCATTGCCTTAAAGAAACAATTGATTCTAATAATTCATCCAATCATTTTCCCTTTTAGCAGGGACTCATTTGTTACCTCTTTATGGAGTATATCCAGAGCTGACTGTATATTCCTTATGTAGTACTCAGGAGAACCACGTATCTATGAAAGAAAAGAATAACAATGACTTTTGTGCAAAATAAGCTGCTCATAGCTCTTCCTTATCACATCACTAGTTATGCACATTTGGAAATTGAAAGCTATACTAGTGTGCACCTTTCACAAATGACATAATGGCCTTCTTTCCCTGATATGTTTGATATAATCCAGTTGTTTTGAAGCACCCAGACACAGTAATTGGATCAAAAGTAGTAATGAGTTTCAATCTGAGTATGAACCATGGCAGAGAATGGAAGCAGTTCCAAGTGTTTTGAACATAACATTCCAAATGAAACTTGTTTTGCAACTGGAGGATCTCTGGAACACCTCCTATCACTTTCATTTCACAGGGTTTACCTCAGGAAACCATTAAACTGCACCCTCAGAAAAGAATAGTCTGAAGAACAACATGATCTGGAGACAAACATAATTTTCTAAATAGTAAGTCAAACATTACTATTTTGTACATAGAGGCTCCCTGCCCAGTTTGTTTCTTATGTTCTATGAGCTTGTTTGCCTAGAAATGATAGAAAAGGCTCCATGGCATCACTGTTCTTTTTTTGATGTCTCAGGCTGGCAGCAGTGAGTATGGAAAAGAGAGGGGAGAGAAAAGGAAAGCTGGTACAACTGTAAGCTGACCTGTGAGTCTCATACATCTCTCACTCACTTGGACTTCTCTGTGTTTTCTGTTGTCCTTCCATTCAGCCTTTCTATGGCTGCCATATCTGGACTATTAAAAAATGGATGACCATTAGAGGGCAGAAAACTGAACTATCCATGTCTCTTTGTTTTCTAGCAGTCACCCACATTTTTGCAGCTCAGATATGACAACTGCACCACATCTACTGTGCTATTTCTTGCCCAGTGTCACCTGCCTCTCCTCTGTCCTCCTTCCTCACAGAGGACAAAAATCAAACTGTGAGGGAAAGAGCTGAAAAGGATTTTGCTCCCTTCACTTTCATCTGACTGTTCATGCCTGACTAGCTCCTGACACCATTTCAGCAAAATGGAAAATCTACACTAGCTACCATAAATCCCAGATGGAGAGGAGAGGGAGAAGGTACACTAGCCAGCTCCAGAAACAGACCCCTTTCCATGTCATTTATGCCAGATGTGCAGTGTTTGCAAAGCATGATCTTATGAGAACTACTCAAAATTTACAATGCAAGGAAAGCAGGTATGGGACAGTTTGGACTGAATTTCCAGGATACCAGATCAAAATACAATCTACTATAATATTTATGATGTATATTTAGAATATAATCATTATTGGGTTATTATTAAAATAAGATTATTTACTTCATTTTACTTGGCTTTTTGGGCTATTATTAAGTGTAGTACTTATTCTTATTTGTTTAATTCACTTATCCTGAAACTAATGCAGAAAAATACTCAAAAATTAGAAGCTGAGCAAAATTTTCATGTAAATATGTACCATACCACTAATCTTGCTGCAGTTTGTACATGCCATGGATCATGGCCAAAATAGAATTAAACCTGTAACCCAAGGAAGACTGAAAGGCTGGAGAAATCAGGAGGCCTAAATAAGCATAAAATCTCTTTCACCTAGGAGCTCAAAAAAATAAATAAATGCTAAAAACAATAATTAGAAGTAGCATTTAAATGCTATCTAATCATTCCAAAGTAAACCTGTGAAACCCAATCCAGAAATACATATTTAATGACATTTTTCAGTATGTTGATAAGAGTCAAAAGAAAGTTTATCACTTGGAGGCATTCATAAATAAGTACTTTACTACCATCTTATCATGATTAACTATAAAAAGGGGAAAATAATGTCAGCGTTTTGATCCAAGTTACACAAATGGCAGATTTGCTAGGGATCCAAACTGTCATTAAGTAAGAAAGGTACAAACCTTGCCTGTTTATTATCAGCTCTGTTGGCACCTGCCTTTATCAACAGAAACTTATCTATAAAATGAAGTAACACTGATATACTAATCAGTGGAAGTTCTCAAAGATATGAAATTACAGGAAATTTTAAAAAAACACCTTCAGGTTGAATGACCTCAAGGCTCTGCATGGAGACATAATACTTGTTTTTCTTTAAAATACTGATTCAGCAATGACACACTATCACCCTCTCTAAAATGCCCATGGTGCCAGGGCAAAATGGTTGCCATTCAAGGTAGTGTTTTCACTGAGTTAGCTACAAAGGATCTAAGAAAGGGTCAGTAGCAGGTTTTGAGTCAATCCCAATGTAATTCTTCTTGAGTGGAAGTGCAAAGTCTAAGCCTCAATTTCTTATTGGGACAGAGAGTTTGCCTGTTTGTGATCCTGTGGAAATCAAGCTGAGTTAGTCTATGGTAGTTCATGAAAACTCATGCCATTTAATGAAAGTTGGAAAAGATACTACCAGAATCTTTCTGATTTCTTTTTGCCATGTTTGCAATAGCTTCCTGCAAAATGAATGAATATCTTACCATCTTCTATTGTCAACATGAATGTTATTCAGTAGACATATTACATGGATCAATTCTAATACTAAATTAAGTGATGTGAAGGACAGATTCTATGCACATCATATTCTTACATATATCACTGAGCACTTGGAAAATTCCTACTTGCATATCCAGAGATAACCATTTAGATCACATATAAAAAATGGGGGAGGGGAAATGGGAAAATATATTAGAAATAACTGTAAAATATATGGAAACTTACCGAATCATTACAATAGTCACAAAGGTCATTTCCTCCTATAAAAATGGTTATGAGCTTCCAATCTTCTTGGAAATTTATGTTCTGTATGAGGAGGAAAAGGAAGAGAATAGACATAAAGAGAAATAAATAAAAATAGTTGAGTTAACATCTGAGAAAGAGTTAATAGGGTAATTATTAGAGGGACAGAGTGTGTGATAGAGAACATTTTCTTTTGTACAAGAGCAAAAGTGTGGTACATCTAGTTGCCTCGTGTACTTCTGCTACCTTACATAATTTTGCAAAACTATGTGTTGCCTGATTAACTGGGAATTCCAAAAGTTCATGAAACATATTTAAATCTATTTCAGATAAATTTTCTTTCAAACCAAACTCAGCTCCTGATGACTTCATGAACGTATCACATAGTTTATGGCAGGTGTTTTCCATTATCTTTTTCCAGAATAGTTTTTTTTACTCTGTAATTTTCTTATGAGCTTAGGATCTCTTACAATCTGCCATTCAAGTCCAACTCTAATTAGCTTTTTGAGATTAGCCAAAGTTGGTAAGATGTTGCTATCAAGAAGACCTTAAATTGTTAAACAGGATCAAATTTATTTCTTTTCTCAGTGAAACAATTAAAGATAACAACCACTAATTAGATACAAAAGGACAGAACTCCATCTTCCCTCTGTTTGTCAACAATAAAAAGTCACAATTGCTTGTTGAAAAAAATGTTCATATTGGCAGAAACTCACATAATCATTCTTCATCAAATTTATTAGCCTTCTGATCTGTCGTGTGAGTCCACTAAAGCAGAAAATAAAGAAGGCAAACAAATATTAGGAGCAACACAGCAGTTCAGACTATCATTCTGAAAACACAAAGCAGAAATAATAATTCAAGTGACATAGAGTCTATTTCACAGATGAATTTTGCAAGCAAACAATGAAGCAATTTGGAATGTACGGACAAGGATGAATAATGGCAAGGAGACTAATATAAATGACCTATTAAATGTTACTTCATTCAGCATAAACTTATGTAACCAGATTTTTGATTGACCAACATGGTAATTGACACCTTGCATGCAACACACCTACAGATTGGATCTCTCGGTGTACAGAAAGTTAGTCTGGTGTATAGTCCTTATGTGTTTCTACATACAGAATACAGAGCAATCAGTCTGCTCTTTGTTTCTACATGAGAGATTGCAACAGGATTCTGTAAAATATCTCTGCCAAATAAAGTAGATTTATTGCATCCTGTGTTTTGCTTGTAGTGCTACAGACTGAAGAAAAGGGAGAAAGGAAAAAGAATCCAAATGCCAAATTAAATATGTTATGGTTCAAAATGTGATGTGTTTCAGACAAAATTCCTTGTCAAGGATACTGTACATACAGAAAGATTGGATGGATAAATCTTATTAGCATGACTAGATTAATCAAATTTACATAGTTCTAATGTTATTATACGTATTTATATCAACATATAATTCTTCATTCTTCAGTTATTCAATATTTTCTACATCCTTCTAATAGTAATACCACTGTTCTTAAGCATTACCTGATAACATCCTTTTTCAAAATCTGATCTTAACCTGTCATTCACTTTAAATGTATTATGCAAAAATATGTATAACAATACCCCCCTATTCCTAATCTCTTAATCTATTCTAATTCTTAATACAGCAAATCTTGTTTCTTTTTCTTTTTTAAAGAATCCTTTCTATCTGTCATCTCTCATTCTCTTAGTAGTTGCACTTCTGCTCTTTTTAACATGCCTCCCATACTCCTCCCTTGGGTCCTTATCTACATCATTTGTATTCAACCCAGCCATTATTTCCATCTCCACTATTTTTTTGCTGCCAATCCACCCCCAGGTCTGCCAAATCCTCTGTCTTTTTCCCACAAGTATCTTTCAATTTATCCAATTCCATTTTATTACCTCCTAGTGTATATTCCCCCATTTTATTACCTCCTAGTGTATATTTTATTATCTTTATTATCTCCTTTTTCTTTTCTCCTTGTTCTATTTGTTGTGTAGTCTGTTCTATACCCTCCAGGTTTTCAGTTATCTCCCTTGTTTCCTGGATTTTGTTGTCTTGATTCATTATTCCTTGTTGCACATTTTCAGTCTTTCCAGTTATGTCCTGTAGCACGTCTTTTATCTCCCTGGAATTCCTCATCATAGTATCATAGAGACTTTGGATAACCAGCATAGTTTCTCTTTGAAGTGCCCCCAATTCTTCCTAATGAGCCATCTTGTCTTGTTTAAAAGATCCAAATATTTCTCAATGACCTGTCTCAAAGCTGAAATTGATTGAGTAATTTTTTTCCTGTGAAATGTGTCCATGTTTGCTCTGTGTATATGTTTGTGGCCTAGAAGGAGGAGACACCAAGTCCAAACTTTTCTGCCTCCCTTCACAGTGAAGCTTCTTGGAAGGCAGCCACTGCAGCCTGTCCCTTTATAACCTTTTGTAACCCTAACCCTAACCCTAACCTTGGCTTCAGCATGTGGAGTGACCAGAACCTGGAGAGTCGAATCCTTTTCCTTTGGTGGTGGCAGTGGTCCCGCTTGGCTACCTTTGCACAGGGCCGGACGCAGGCAGCATTGAAGTTAAATACCTTAAAGGGACAGGCTGTGGCATATGTAGGAAATCGCCCTGTCTCTGCAGCATCAGTCATGTGACTGAGTGGGAGTGGCCAGCTCGATGTCACTCACAGCAAGGTGCTGCCCCACCTTGTTGTGAGTGATGTTAAGTTGGCAACGCCCACTCAAGTCACATGACACACCCCCCCCAAGCCAGACTCACCAAGCCACGCCCATAGAACCAGTGATGGTAAATTTTACATTCCACCACTGCATATCAGGATATTCTAGGATAGGGGACTGACCACTCAGTGTTTTTAAGAATGAATAGGAAACAAAGTGCCCTCGTAGAAAAACTGTGAAGTTTAACTACATAAGGCAAAAACATGCTTTAAGCCAGTAAGAAATGTATCCACTGAATTATGCATTTTTTCAAAGTTCTGTAATCATCTCAGTACTGACATCTGTTCCTGTAGCAGAGATCCAACAATCACTTCTGAAGAAATTCTCTTTACCTATTGTCTTCCTGTACTCATCAGGCCCAGAATTGGTATTCCACAACACAATTCTGTGATAAATGTTAAAGATACTTACAGACTGATTGTGGCAATACTCCCAAGAGCAGAATTTAACTAAAGGAGCTATAATTTGGACAAACTACTGGGACCTTGCTTTGCTCAAAGAAGATCTGAGAACTGTTAACTGACCAGATATATTTTAGACTATTAATTGTATAAACCTGGCAACTGATTAAATTTGAATAAATTTTCAGATGAATGATGCACATGTTCTAAACATTCCTCCCTCCTTCTTATGTGCTATGTTTAGATTTGCGTGGTGTACCCACAAGGAGGCTGATGCTTTCCTTTCACCAATGTTGTTGTGGGCCAGTGGTAAGAGGAAACGTGCACACCAAACCAGTAGCAGACTTTTTAGGATTACACCACTGATTTACATCCTAGTTGTTTCTACTCATCTTTTCTGAAGGTAAGGTAAGGTAAAAAGAAATGACAAACTCCAGGTCTCACTATGCCTCGGTTCCTAAAGTAGGAAATCTATGTTTCCTCTCAGAACTGAATCAGCAGACACCATAATACACCTTCTATTTTAGGGGTGTCAAACTCAAGGCCTGGGGCCTGGATCTGGCCCATGGAATGCTTAGATCTGGCCCATGGGGCCACCCTGAAAACAATGAAGGACCAACCCGTGGTGCCTCTTCACCAAATTCAGTGATGGAAATACCATCAAGGCAATTAACACCTGGACAATGCCAGTCATTATATACACAGCTAGAATAGTGGACTGAACTCAAGCAGAACTAAAAGCCCTGGATAGGAAGACGAGCAAAATGATAATAATGAATCATACTCTTCATCCACACAGCAATGGTAAAAGACACTACTTACCAAGGAAAATAGGTCTATGTGGAATGTTATAAGTGCAGTAGAAGGTTGAAAAAGAAATAAGAGCATTAGAAGAATATCTGAAGGCTAGTGAAGAAGATGCACTGAAGCTAGTATACCAGGAATGTTTAATGAGTACTGGAGAGGCTAAATTGATTAAGTTTTGAAACTAAACAAATCTTGGGAAGAGCTCAATAGTTGTTCTTCAGTCATTAAGTTGTGGCCAATTCTTTGCAATCCCATGGACCATGGCACACCAGGCACCCCTGTCCTCCACCATCTCCTGGAGTTAAGGATTCAGTACGTGGAAAAAAAAACATCTGGATGACTATACAACCAACCATAACAATAATAATATGCCACCTGACTCCTAGAAATTCTGGGCAATTCTTTGGCTCTCATGAGGTTTGGGGAACTACTTCTGATGTCCAAATTGGGGCTGATGAGATAAAACAAAACAAAATCAGCACAATGCCAGCATACAACTTTTGGATATGCATGTGCTGTCATCATAAACATACAAAGGAGGCTGACTTGTGTCATAATGGCACAATACTGCTTTTGTGAAACTGACCCATTTGAACACACCACGAACCCTGCCCAATGCAGATGCCACTGAGAAGGGCACAGGTCACTTTAGCTAATGTAACTGCTCTGATGATAGATCAAGAGTCTGAGTAAAATGCAGAGTAAGAAGAAATGGGCCCAGAACAATAACTGTAACTGTAACCCTAACCTTAACTGTGCTGAAAATATATATCTTTTCAACACAAGTCCTAGGAAAGAATGGTAGGGTTGATGAAAAAGTTCTTCAGAAGAAATGGTTTGCCCTGGCAGAAAAATTGCAGTGGTAAATTAGAGCCAACTGTAACATTAAAAAAAGTGAAGTAGCTATGACTATCCTTTTCCAAATTGTAAACTTGACACCCACTCACCTGCTCCAACTCTTCAAAAATGGAACATTATTTAATAAAATAATAAAGTAATAAAACATAAAGTTCTAATAAAAACATAGTTCTATTTCTCCTTATTCAGTTGCTATTAAAATAGTACTTTTGATATTAAAATAATAAATTACTCTCACAAGAAACAAACAAACCAATCCTCCCAACACCTTTCTGGTTCCTTACTCAGATTCAGCTCCTGACACAGCCTGGTTCAAGTAAGAGTCAGGTTCGTTCTCATTTCCTTTGTTAATGGAAAAGCCCACTAGAGAAGGATTGAACTCACGAAAAATGTCTAGGAAAGAATGAAAGGCAAATGTATATGTTACTTGTTCACTTGGATGCAACAACAACAAACACCCCCAAAACTAGTCTAGTGATATACTCTATCTCAGGGGTGTCAAATTCAAGATCCACGGGCTGCATCCAGCCCACAGGGTGCTTAGATCTGGCCTGAGGGGCCGCCCTGCAGTGAAGGACTGGCCCATGGTGCCTCCGCCACTGAAAATGAAGCTCAGGAGGGCTGCAGGTGGCCCTTGTGAGCTCTGTTTTTGCTGGCAGAGGGCTGCAGGAGGCCATCTCAGGAGATTGGGAGCCAGTTTTTGCTGGCAGAGTGCTCAGGCCGCCACAAGTGATGTCAAGCCCACTCTGGCCATGCCCACTCTGACATCAAACACATCCCTGATGTGGCCCTCAAAGAAATCAAGTTTGACACCCCTGCTCTAGCTGGATACATGTCAGTTTGGATTTAGCCTGGTTTGGGTGCAAAAAAGTTTATGGACATAGAGGAATATATCTCAATTGTCATGATGTCTTGTAGTACTAATTCTGAAGATTTCAGCTACTGTACACTATTGTATAATGATTGTGATCAGGCATTTGCTGAAAATAGCACTGGGAATTTTCTGCTTGACTCTGTCATTTGTAGGGTCCTAAAAGTCTTTGTCTTACCCTTCATGCTTTCGGGTATTTTTATGAAACTGGTGGTATGGGCTATCAAGGAATGTTAAGAGGATCTATTAAAAAGCTGATATCCAAATCCATATCTGCTCATTATTTAGTTACATGGTCATGCAGGAGCTAAACTAGTGTCTGGATTCAGCCATGGATTAGATGAACAAATAAAGATGGGAGCTAGATGGCTCTCATCATTGGAAATTGGGCATGCAATTTATTTTAGATAAGGATGTGTGGCATATGGGTTTTAATGTTCTGTCATATCTGCTGTTCTGCTGGTGTGAGCCAGCTATTAGAGTAAAGAAAAAGAAAAAAGAGCAATTCACTTCTGGTCTTGAAGGGCAGCTGCTCCAACAGGCCTAATGGACTGACCTGGCCACTAGCCAGGGATGGCATGGGAGGATTAGAAGCCCATTGGTGCAACTAAGTATGTAAGTGGGGACTACAGCCCTATGGGGATACCCACTTCCTCACTTGCTGTGGGGTATGCTCTGTTCTAACAAAAAAATTGGAGGGAGCAAGGGGGGGGAGACACACACACACATACACACACACACACACACACAGAGGGGGGGGAGAGGGAGAGGGAGAGAGTATAGTAGTAAAAGTCTGTAGTCTAAGTGAATGGAAGAACTGGAGGAAGTTGGAGAGAAAAGATAAGTGTGCAGATCAATACTTTTGGGGGACAGAAGAAGGTTCAGGGGGGGTTCCCTGGAAGAAAGGAAGTGAAGACCTAGAGGGCCAAGAACTCCATACAAAGTCCAGGAACGGGAAGAAGGGCCCCATCTGGCTACAGCTAGAAACTTCTCCAAAGATGGGGTGGGGTGGAAAAAGATGGTTGCTGGCAAAGAGGCCCTGGTTTTGGAGAAAGAAACTGGACCAAAGAACCCAAGAAGTTCTTCTTTCAACAGAGAAGCATTAGGTATTTTGGCCGAGTTGGAGAAGATGAAGCCACACTGAGCTCACTACCATAATTCCCAATCCTTTCCTTACTTTTCACTTTATCTCTTGTCAAGCCCAGAAATGTGGAGGGAGAAGGAGAGAAAGGAAAGGAAGCAGGAGAGATAGAGAGAGATAGCCCCTGGGATGGAGACCTGGAAGGAAACCTTGACACCAGGGCTGCATTGTTTAGCCCTGCTATAAATATCTGTTGTAAATCACTGTATATAGTAAAGTATACCTGTTGTGCTTCTGTGTCTGTTGCCACCTTTGCAAACAAATACATCTCCTGTTCAGAAACTGTGACACTGTAATAGTGTGTTATGGTGACAGGTTGTAATCACTTTAAAGGGACTGGTCTAACATGTTCCTGGAGGCCTAAGTGGCATTGGTCATTAGGGGTACCTTTTTTGCAGGTTTCTCTGGAATAATCATATAGAACCTACTAAGAACCTACAAAATGATAAATGCAAATTAGAGCATTAGGTTCAGCAGCTTTCTGCTTCCTATATTCCTACTGATCCTCGATCCTGGAATGTAAAGTGGTTTCATCTGACAACTTGCTAAACATTTTCTCAAGTCTGCTCCCTAAATTATGAAAGAATTTTGCAAATACACCAAAAGAGATACTTACTTGCTAACGTTGTGACTGTTGTTATGTTTTCATTTCCACCAATGCTGCAGAGTTGGGACGGGGTAAGGAAAAGAAGGAAAAAAAAGCAAGCAAGAAGGATTTATTTGGAATCAGTCTGGTGATATTTCAAACATTTAACAATCTCTTTTTATTTGAACTGTGGAATCGGACCTGAGACTCAACTCCCTACCACCAATCTGTCTAAGGCACTTCTTGGTTCTTGGCTCCAGACTAATTCAGCTTCAGCAAAGCTACAGTATCAGATGCTTTCAGCCACCGCTTTCCCAGGATCTGAAGACCCAGAGTTTTCAGTTTTCTGTTGCTGCCTTACTTAGGATCCCCATCTGAATAAAATGGAAGTTGACTGTCAGGCTACAGTAGAAGGCTGCTGGGGGTTTGGAACTCATAAACTATATCAACCTGCTATATAGGACATGATGAAAAATCTGGCATCTTTACAGCAAGTAGTATCTGTTTCCCTTAAAAACACTATGTAATTGCTTCATTTATCTGCGTATTTACTATGCCAAGATGAAGAAAGGTACCACTTTTGAAGATCATCCAGATCAGAAGCTTGAAGTGTTCTACAGAAGAATAGGGAACTGAGCAGGACTGTTTTCAATTACTTCTGATTTTTTGAGTATATTACACACCTCTCTTTGAATAATTCTGCACTTTGCTAGCTTATATATCCATATTTCTTTTCTTTCATCCCAATAGCTTGCCACTTTTGACTCCCATCTTTGATATCAGCCTTAAGACTTTGGTACTCATGAGAAAGCAGGTGGGAGTGGAAAGCAGAAGGGGAAAACAGTCCTTCCACTTTCCTCCTCCTTTTCACTTGTCCCCTAAATATTGATTCAATATAAAATTACATTTCCTCTGATATAAAATGCGCTAACCATTTTTGTTTTCAAAGGCAAGCTTGGTAAGCCATGATCCTTGTTTCAGATATTTCCTAACCAAAACAGGGGAACTGAATGATCCCAGGCAGGGAAAAAAACAGGAGCAGGAGTGACTTCTGACTTCTAACTTACAGCTCTCTTTAAGCATTTGTCTGTTAGTGCCAGTAGACCTAGGCTGACCTATTATTATGAACACTGCTAAATTGTTACTGAAGAGTTTAACCCAAATTGTAAGCATAACAACTTGAAGATTACTCCAAAACAGATTAGAAACATACTTCTGATAGTTTATCTGAGCAGGTAGCAACTAACTTTTGACACCTGTGGAAACAAAACGGACTGCAGATTTTGGATAATCAAAAATATTTAGGTTAGAGCACTCACCTCCATGAAAGACCTCGATATTCTGTCAGCACACCAATAATATTGTTTGGCAAAGCTCCTGCCCCACTTGCTGCCTGATCACCAAGATAACAAATAGAATTAATGATTAGAGGGACTCCTGCTTGACCTCGTATGATCCAAAGAAAAAGTCCCCAAGTTTTGCTTTTCAGAAATCTGAAAGTATTGTGCCTCTTCATAATGGGATGAAGCAGAATGACAAATGAATTGGCTCAATATACGAATGCTTAGTTAAAATAAAATAAGTGAAGGAATGGTTATGAATCAAATCAGAAATAAATCCTTCAAAAAATACAATAGTATTCCACTCTCAAGACCACTGATTGCACAGAAATGCAAAATCGTAACCCATTTTGGTCCAACCAATGAATGGTTCCACTAGCCTAAAATTAACGGATGCAAGGTGAAATGAATGAATTTAAAAAATAAACCCACAATGTGGGTTTAAATATTAAACTAGTGCTACAAAGATTCAATTCAGTCCAAAATTGACATAATGTCCAGGTTCATAGTCCCATCAATGATAAAGCTAAACAACTTACTGTAGATTCACCATCTCTTTAAGTGCGACCTCTGGCACCAGATTGGGAATAATCCTACACACTACTCTAAGATCCTCAGAGGAGATGGTGAAATAGAAGAAATAATAAGGGTTATATTCAACAACCATACACTGGCATTGCTACTGTCTGGATTACACACCAGTGGGAGATAGGTATCTGGGCTGGCTCATGTCAGGCTTTTTTAGTGTTATGACATGCACATAGAGCTTTCACAGGTAAGATATGCACTGCATACAAAAGTAGCAGAACATCTAAACTGACCTTCACAGGGCTTTTCAGCAAAATACAGGTAGTCCTTGACTTACAACAATTCATTTAGCGACCGTTCAAAGTTACAACAGCACTGAAAAAAGTGACTTACGGCCATTTTTCACACTTATGACCGTTGTAGCATCCCAATGGTCGCATGATTTACATTTGGGTGCTTGACAATTGATTCACATTTATGATGGCTGCAGTGTCCTGGGGTCATGTGATCTGCCTTTTGAAACCTGACAAGCAAAGTCAATGTGGAAACCAGATTCACTTAACAACGGTGTAACTAATTTAAAAATTGCAGCGATTCACTTAACAAATGTGCAAAGAAAATCTTAAAATGGGGCAAACCAAATGTCTCACTTAACAACGTAAAGTTTGGGCTCAATTGTGGTTGCAAGTTGAGGACTATGTGTCTGTTTATTGCTTGCAGAGTTGCCGCATACTGAGAATAAAATTATACTAGACAGGTTATTTACTACACAGTCAGGATGCTTATTTTTCATTGCTAGAAAAATGTTTGCAGTGTCCATTATGCTATATTAGCTACCACATGGGAGTAGGAAACAGTGCCAAGAGAGATGGCATTTCTAGTCTGAAGGTGGTTAATAATCCAGTATCACTGGGACTATAGCCGAAGGAAACATCAAAAATTCAATTGGCCTTGAAGATCATTTGTTCCTCTTTTTTCAAATTAGAATTCAAAAATGCTTTTTATATTGCTCAGTCTGATAAACTACTGTACATTTGGTGATCCACACTTACTGTTAATGAGTCCCCAAGGGCACCTATAACTTTTATGTCTCCTGGCCTCAAATTATGAACTATAAAAAAAGAACGAGAATGATGTAAGTTTTAGAAAATCTTTAGGATTTAGAATATACTTCTTTGGAGAATTTGTAACAACTTGAAATGTTACTTAAAAGTCATGTTCAGCTAAACTTCGAAACTCAGCTTTCTAACCAGAACATCATATTCTCACCAATTCTTCTTCCAAAGAAATTAATGCAACATTATTTCCTAGCTATTTCTCAAGAAACAATTTGCATGTTGTATTTTTTTTCTCTTCAAAACAAGTAAATTAAATGGTTTTGGTTTCTAGCAGTTGTTATCAAATTATTTAGAAGATTTTCACAGGAAGCCAGATCGTCCTTTAAAAGCTACATTTTTACACAAATTACCCTTTCAGTTCTCTTTTTCTATATAAAAATAATTGGAAAACCAATATATAACATAAAGCAAGGTACATGTTTGAATAATTAGCACTTCAACAAGTAAGGAATAAGTGAACTGGAAGGGAAAATTCCTAAAAATGCTTAGATTCCTAAAATAGCAACAGCACTTAGACTTATATACTGCTTCACAGTGCTTTATAGCCCTCTCTAAGTGGTTTACAGAGTCAGCATATTGCCCCCAACATTTACCAACCTCGGAAGGATGGAAGGCTGAGTCAACCTTGAGCCTGGTGAGATTCGAACTGCCAAATTGCAGTCAGCCAGCAGTCAGCAGAAGTAGCCTGCAGTACTGCATTCAAACCACTGCGCCACCACGGTATCAAAGGAAGCCATCTTATATTCCTTAGAATACTTTACAGAACGGATTCCCACAATGAGTCAAATTCCCCACCCCCCCCAATAGTTGGAAGAGGTCACCTAATTTTGAAGCTGCTTATCTCTTTGCAGCGATCCCTAGTTAACTCTTTCCAAAATCAGAACACAGAAATCTTCCTGCTGTATGCGACATGATGAATGTATGATAAGGTGGGGCATTGAGCTGAATATCTATTTCACCTAGGATCAACCTCCATCCTTCAGCTTTCTGAATATTCCTCAGCCAACAAACAAGAGTACCTCCCTTTGGCAACCTCACACTCATTCCATGCAAAAAAAAAGGAAATAAAGTAAATGTCTTGCACTATCCCATGCCTGGAGATGTATGTATGTATATATTCCTGCCATTACTTGCAATCCCTGCAAAAAAAGTGTCTTTCTCTATGTCTTTTCTACAAGAACCACCTATGATTATGCTTTCAAAATATGAGCCTCAATGGTTAGTAAACTCGTTTAGACCTTGCAACATTAAATGTGGTCTGTAATGACATTATTATGCACTCAATTTTCTATCCTCCTTGTTCCATCAGGAGCAGAGATTTATCTGAATATAGTATTAAATTTTAAGCATCTATATTAATATCCTCAATCTCATATTAAATATCAAGTTCTTGAGTGTCCTATGGTGGAGATCACATTTTCTCAATGAGTAGATAAAGAAAAAAGAGAATCCAATTGTTGAATGGATGGACATTCAACATGGCCATTTCAATGAAATTCAAATCACCATTATATATTTTCAGGTCATTTAAGGGCCAATAGATTTGGTGCTAAAATACAGATATATACTACTGATTGCAGTGGGAATATAAATGAAATAAACTTTTTTAAAAAATCTCCCATTCTCAGTATAACTATTCTTTATTATAGAAACTATTCATATTCATTCCTCTGTATATTGAATACATTCCATCTTATAAAGGCTATCAAAAGACCTTGTATTTTTGCTTATAATTCTGCTAAGTTTGGATGGTAAAGTCCCAATATATTTGCCTTGAGCTCCTCAAGTTCACAGATAAATAAGATTCCCATCTTTGTCTTAATAAATGTTGAGAGATTTCAGACCTTGCAGACTAAAATAAACTGCATAAACAGAATCTGTACCTGAGACAGGAACTGCGTTAGAGGGGCTACGGTCAGAACATGGAATAATAGTCCCAAAGTTCATTTCCTGAAAAGAGACACAGAACAATGAACTATACGCAGTCTCCAGTATTTGAGTACTGGGAAAGATGAATGTGTTGAACAGATAGGAAAAGTAGAGTTCTTCCTTAGGAAAGAATGAGGCATGAAACATATTGTGCCAAACCTCCTTTCATCTCCAATCAGTAATAATAAAATATTGTGCAACCAATGTTTTCCATACTTGAGGCTGTGCTTCAGTCCATGACACCACAGGAAAAGGTGAGTAATTACTATTCCTGTATGTGAAAATGTACGGGTACTCCTGAAAAGATAAGATAGTGAAAGCAGTTAAAATAAGTAATCATTTGGCATCAAGGATGAAGTCATCACAGCAATCATTTCAACTGATGGAAAATCTCTAGGGCAAATCCACAGATAGAGATCCAAGTACTTAGTAGTATATTATGACTCCTCCATGGATGATCAAGATATGTGAGAAAGTCAGGGCTACTGGTCAGTAAAAGCAATCCAGACACAGAAGAGATGCACTTAAGAAGAGACAGAACATGCCACATAAAACTCAGATGGGTATAATGTAACACAGAGAATACTTCTCTTACACATGTAAATCCCCAAACCACAATTCTTTGCCTTACCTGTGAAACAGAGTAGTTAGGAAAAATTGCTAAATTGTAATCAAAATGCAATTGTAACTGAAATTAGCCTTGTGAACTTTTTATGCAAGACGTATTGTCAACTAAACTTTCTTCAATGAGATGGGGTTTGTTCTTGAATCTGTCTATGAAAGAGGCTTGTTACCCTACAGGATTATTATTTCTCAGAAAGAAACTAAGAAAGTGCAACTGCTGATTTCTTTGACTTTTCAGCAGCCTTTGTACACAGGGCTATAGTAGGAATATTTTGTCAGTTTGTTTATCAAATTACGTATTGCCCATCTCTATCTCTCTCAGAATAAGTAGAAATTATGGCTAATGCAACAAACAAAATGTTAAAAAGTTATATTTATGTAGTTACTTACCAAGCACATCCAAATTATATTAAAGTAACCAAAATATATTTACAATCCCCAAGGCATGTCACAACTTTTGAGCACCCCTAGTGTTTGGAAATTGAAATTTGAAAAAATTGACATGCCCCTACAAATGCAGAATCTGATGGCAGGATTTAAACTGATATAAAGTGCTCTATCATAATATTCCTCTGTGACCTGTAGTGAGATTTGGTTTATTTCCAGGCATTGCCTAAGTGGTTTTGATCTCTAAAAGTCTTTATGGGTTAGACTTCTGTACAGATAGTCCTTGACTTACAACCATTCTTTTGGTGACCATTCAAAGTTACAAAGGCACTGAAAAAAATGTTATTAATTTAACAACTGCAGTGATCCACTTAACAACGGTAGCAAGAAAAGTGATAAAATGGACTAAAACTCACCTGACAACTGTCTCACTTAGCAACAAAAACGTTGGACCCAATTATGATAGTAACTTGAAAACTACCTATATGTGCTTCTTGTGCATGCTGCAGCACAAAAGTCATGCAAGGAGGTAATTTCTCAGGTGACCTCCTTCATTTCAAAGCTCAGAGAGAAGACTATTAGAGAAAATGCTTCTTGCTGATGGCCCTATGATTGCAGAACCCTTCCCACCAGGAAATTCAAGGTGTGTTTTGACAAGCTAAGCTTATCATTTCAGATCTTTGCCATTTAACCTACCATTAGTGGCTTAACTGCTATTTTATTCCATGACTGAGCTCAGAGCTCAGTCATATTTACTATTTTGACTCAGCATTTAATTTTTGTCATGTGGGATCTTGAATTTGTAGTTTTATTGTGCTGATAAAATTGTGTAAGTTTGTTTCTATTTCATTGCGTTATTATTATTCTATTTTTAAAGAAGAACACCACCCATAAGAGACACGTTTGCTAAAACAAGCAACTATAATAAATTTTCAGACACAATCAGGCTACAGTTTTGTTTTTCCTTGAATTAAATAGCAAATGTAAAATATACATTAACTGGGAAGTTGAGCTCAAAGATCTTTCTTCTATTTTCAATGGCACACTAACACCATGAAGAAGCAATGCCTGTTGATGAACAAATGTCCTTGGGGACACATTTGAAAGCCCACTGGCATGAGTCTGGAACATGCTTTTTCTGTCTATGCAGTTGATGCGATTCTGACCATAATGGCTGGAGAAAAGCAGAGCTCAATTGTAAAGTATATGCTCTGCATAAGAAGAACTCAGAATCTCTTTGGATGTTGGAAAAGTCCTGCCTGAAACTCTGGAGACTCCTGCCAGTTAGTGTAGCTTACTCTGGGCAAGGCAGGCAGTTGCCTGACTTCCTATGTTCTCATGCAAAATGTTTTTGTTCCTGGTTTTTTTTTTTAAATGAAACTGCTACCACCTTGGATGCCAAAATTTGGGTTCTTGCACTGTTTAATGACATGGCAAAAATTCAGTTGTCCTGAATTAGACTTTGGAATTCATTGCTCCTCTCCTGGAAGGTTTGTTCATCGCAACACTTGGTGCTGATTGCCATCCTGTTTCATTAGCTATTTGCAGCATGACTAGAATAACCAAACAGCCCCAATTTTACCCCATGAATCAGTGATACTGGCCTTGTCTCACCTTCATGTCCTGGTTAACCAACCTTACCTGTTGTCCGCCCCGCCCCCCCAGTGCAAAACATCAGCCTGACACAAAACACAAGAAAGCACAAAGGCAGAGGGAACCTGGCATTGTTCTATCACTACTGGTAGTCTTCAACTTACAACGATTCCTTTAGTGACTGTTCAAAGTATCAACGGTACTGAAAAAAGTGACTTATAACCACTTTTCACACATAATCATTACAGCATACCCATGGCCGCATGATCAAAATTCGGATACTTGGCAATTGGTTCATATTTATGACAAGTGAGATGGGGTAATGTAACCAACGTTTGTGACCTTCTGACAAGCAAAGTCAATGGGGAAGCCACTTAACAACTGTGTTACTAACTTGACAGCTGCAGTGATTCACTTAAGAACAGTGGCAAGAAAGCTGATAAAATGGACTAAAACTCACCTGACAACTATCTCACTTAGCCACAGAAATTTTGGCTGAATTGTGGCTGTAAGTTGAGGATTATCTGCAGAGGATTGCTAATCCAAAATAGCTCCAGAACTCTTACACTCAAAATGGTTGCTATGGAGTTTTTGCAGAGAACAAGAGAGCATCGTATCGCCACAGTGGCCGATCAGATCTTTTTGAAAAGAAATGGGATCAAGATTTAAACATAACACCTTTCTTCTGTCATTGCTCCCCAGCAAGGGGTATATTTCTTGAAAATTATTGCTTTCCTTTAACCTTTAGGATTAATTATAACTGTTCATTAGCTTTTAGATTATACTGCAGTGTTATTAAGTCATGCAGGTCAAAGGATACAATGTACCAATTTATTTGTTCCCAAAAGGAAATTATGTTACAGAATAGGTACTCATAATTTAGAGATGCATCTCTCTTTTGGAGGGGTTGCGTTTCGTCCATTTTTTTCTGTTTTTGCCTTAACTTAGATTTTTATTTAAAAATGCACTAAAACTATGTGCAAATCTGTTGAGATTTTTTTTTTAATGCCACTAAATATACATTTATTACACGTTTTGCTACATGTTTTATGGGCATAATGTGATTCTTTTTAATGGATACTGTACCGTGAAATGCGGGAAGAAGCAAAATCTTATCTGTATATCACTTTGGTTATACACATTGGGCTCATTCCTGCAGCAATTTACAGGATAACATTTTTTCTTCTAACATTTTTAAAAATTTATCTGTAAAATGTATTGGCCGCCCATCTTACTACCGGGTAACTCTGGGCAATCTAACATTATCTGTTATATGTAGAGACAATGCAGGTTTTAAAGACTACGTTAAATTTCTTTAATCAGCTTTCCTGAACTTGATGGCCACCAGATATTATGGAGAATAATTTCTGTTATCCACAATCTGGAAGGTACTACATATAAATCTTGAACAAGGGTAGAAACCAATCTTGTAAGTGCTGCTGAAATAGAATCATCAAATAGCCTTTGCAATCAGCTATCTTAGCTGGAGTTAAAAGACATTGTAGTTCATCAACAACCATAGAGCCACACATGTTTTGCCCACCCCAGTTAGAGAAAGTATTTCTCTGGACAAAGAGATAATATTAAAGTTGCGTGTAGAAAATATTGTTCTCCTACCTGAGAAGGACACTTTGGATCAGGTACTTCTGTGAAGTGATAGGGCTTCTTCTGACCAGTTGGAGTCAACTAAAATTAAAAAATAGAAAGAAAACCGTAAGTGAGGTTTGCTCAGTTGATCAATCCTCCCATTATTCCTTTGCAGGATTGACTTGTAAGCCTACTGCAAGGGCAATAGCCTTGGGCCTGAGTGCAGAAGATACAAGCAATAGGTGTTTTTTAGCTGAAGCACTTGACTAAACTGGTCCTAACATGAATCAATGTTAACCCCAGTTTTAGAACCACTGATATAGAGAGATATAAAATAATTTTCTATTTTTTTCTCTATCATATTCATAAAACAAGACATTTGTCCCTTGGGGCTGGTGATGTAAAATGCAATAAATAAGTAAATGAAATTTAATAAATAACTAAGGAAAAACAAGCTATCTACAAGGATCTACAAGGATTCAGTTATTTTGTTATTCTTATTCTGATTTCTTATGGAGTATTTTCTCTGGAGCATCAAGCCTCCTTGTCAGAGATGCTGATCAAATAAGGTCATCTTTCTTATGTTTTTTTTTCTTTTAATTCTAGCAGTCTCAGACATTTTACTTCTATGGATTACACCCTTGCAAACTACAGTACATAAAAGGGGAAAATAAACCTATGATCATGGTAATTCTGGTAATAAGAGAACCTGGATAGTGAAGCACAATAGTTCTTAGGCCATATTAAAGTAGTGTTCTGCCTCTTATTTCAGAATTGTTCAAGGGCAGCCTGATCAGTAAGATTTGTCTGATTTATAGCATGTTGTGGGCAATGTCTTCATCTAATAACTGCTTTCCTTATTTGCACACTGATTCTCTGGCTTTTCTCCTACCACAATAATTGTGTTAACAACAGATGGGACAGCTGTACAGTATCTTTTGAATAATACTATTTGAGGCCATTAATATAGAAACACCCAGAGAGATGCTCATTGGGAAACTTTGAAGAATTATGAACAGAAGAATAAGAAGTGGCTTAAAAGGGAGAGATGGAAAATTTCCCACTTTGGAAATGTGGAGTTTATAGTTTAGCAATAAAGCTTTTCTTTTAAAATACTGGAATGGGTAGATTGCAAACTTTTTAACTGGGTTTAAAAAAAGGGAGAGGGAGATTCAACAATCTGTTTTCCAGCTCAAGTAACATGTATGTCAGATTTTAAATTAGAATTAGAATTCAAGAGTCATGATTAAAAAAAAAAGCAAATCAAATTTAATAATCTAGGATATCACCCTTTGTTCCCTTATCAGGGTATCTGACTTGCAATAAATGGAGGGCTGAGACAAGAACTTTGACATCATTCTGTGTGTTTATGGATAAAAGAGAGATCGATCAAGATAACTTAAGTGCAGCTCTTGTCATCCAAGATTGCAACCTTGATTCAAGGATTTAACTTTTGTCCTACCATATCAGATAAATGGGGTCATTAAAGTGAAGGACATCCACATCCAAAAGAAAGTTAGAGCTCATCATTTACAGCAGAAGTCACTGATATCTGCTTTATGAGGCTGTTGAATTGAAAGTCAATGCATTGAAAAGAAGCCAGGCTGAAGAAGTTATACCTAAGGAGGTAGTCAGAATGACAGATTTGCTTTATGGTCACCTGAATTCAAATTCTTGCTTAGTTACAATGATATCCCTCTGATTAGTCACTATCTCAAAGCCTCTTTATGAAAAAGGGCTATATCCATTCCTACTGCAGGTTTTCCTTAGAATGAAAAACACTGACGTCTTCCATATATTTTCATGCCCTCTTACCATATTGTTCCAAAGTCCTATTCCTAGAGCAGCAATTTTCCTTCCCGCAATTTTCAGTAGTGCCTCCTTTACTGAATAATCAATATCATTATTAACCTGCAACATAATTAAGAATGGGGGTAAACTGAGCAATATTTTTGCATTTAAAGTTTAAAACAGGCAATCCAACCAACCCAACTATTTTATGTACGTTTTGTTTGTATAACTATAAACACACATTTTTTTAAAAATCCCAGATGTGATCTCATAAGCATTACATATCCCACATATATTAGTCTTATATATGTTTTGCATTGTACAATTAAATTATTAACATTTAAATTATCTTCCTTAACAATAGAAAAATGACTATGTTTAATTTATAAACAACCCTCCAACAGCACTATCAGCAAAATTGTTTATCTAGAAAAGAGAAGCTTTTCAGCCCATCATATGGAAAATGGATGGCCTTTTAGCCTTTTAGTATTTTTTTGCAGTCATAAAAGGTTGCAAAATTCATGTCTATTGTGCCCTCAGCAAAGCTTTGACAACTTGGCACCTAGAATTCATGATCTTCTTTCCAAATCTTCTTATAGCTATGGCTCCTAAAACTAGTATATGGTTCTCTATAAACGATCCTGATCAGCTCAATATTGACTCACCCTTCCATCCTTTTGAGGTCAATAAAATGAGGACCCAGATTGTTAGGGGCAATATGCTGACACTTAGAAGGCTGTAAAGCACTATGAAGTGGTATATACTGTAAGTTTAAGTGCTATTGCTATTGCTCTAAAGGGCAAAGATCTGAGAACTCAATTCCTAGTGGTGAGGAATTGAACTCCATAGAATAATATTTGGCTAGCCATGTCTGACAAATTCCGAAGTCCCTCCTGATGGTTAATCTAACTTTCCAAACCCTAAGCCTTCTGACTTGAAACAAGAATGGGTGTTCATAAGTAGTACAGTTGGTCTGCAGGAGACCAGGACCATAGTGTCTTTGAGCAGTAACAGCAGTATAACTGCACTGATTGCTAGAAAAGGGAGGCTTGATAGAGGCCCTCTCCACACTACTCCTTCCCTGTGCTCTGTCCACCAGCTCCTATTGTTTCTTAATGCCTGCTCCACTAACTCTCTTTCTGGCTGAGCCAACATTGCGTAGACTCCTGAACAGACCAGGCAGGCAGCAGAAAAGTGCAAGGCAAGGCAATGACTGTAAAGATGGCAGTTACTGCAGAGACAGAGGAAAGGGAGACAAAAAACCCCTCACCTTTTACACCCCATTTGCTGACTGTTGTGCTCACACAGAGAGAGGGAGATAGGAGGAATGGTTTAGGGTTAGGATGTAGTGGTTCATGCACCAGGCTAGAAACTGGGAGCTTGTGAGTTCTAGTCCAGACTTAGGTACAATGCCTACTGGATGACCTTGAGCCAGTCATACTCTCTCAGCCCTAGAAGGCAGCAATGGCAAACCACTTCTGAAATCCTACCAAGAATTGCCAGGAATCAATACTGACTGAAAGACATGCACACACACACACAAAATGAAGAAGAAAATAAAATGAAGAAAAGAAGGAGGAAAAGAAAAAAGAAAAGAAAAGAAAAGAAAAGAGAAAAGAAGAGAAGAGAAGAGAAAAAGAAAATAAGAAGGCTCAGAAAAAAATAAGAAAGTTGCAATTCTTACTGTTGCGAGTGGCATATTTTCTTCTTCAAATGAAATTTGGAGACCTGCAGTGAAATCTCTCCTTAGGGCATACTTTTCAGATGACAGTAGTTTTTCCAAAGCATCCTATAGAAAGGGATAACAAGAAATTTTTAAAAAACTACAGAGAATTAAGTGCAATATACACATTTCTCCTTGATTTAAATAAAACCCATTTATTGTGCCTAATAAATCTGAATAATAAAAGTACAACGTCAAAATATAAGCAAAATGGGGAAAATAATCTATTTCTTAATAACCATTAAAAATGCCCCAGTGGCTATGAAACATTTCACATAAATCCATTTTCTTAAGAAAAGCATAAGCCTAGAAAGAGCATTGGATTTCACACTAGACTTTCCATATCCTGGAGGCATTTCAGAAATGAGGACATCCCAGTGACGCTCTTGCCCTCTCTAAGTAATCAGATATGTTCAGCAGCAGATTTCATCCATTTCATCAGTTTGGCAACTGATGGTGATGAGGGTGATTTTGTGACAATCGTGTCCCAAACACTCTCAAATCGGTCATGACAGGCTCCTTGGTAGAAGTGGATAATACCATGAGAAAGGGATATGAAACATTAAAAACAGGTTGTCTATTTGTAATATACAATGGGAGGCGCATTCTCTTTTCACAAAACCATGTTACTCACCTGATACACCCATTTCTGTACAGACTCATCCAATTTGGAACAGTCTTTGAAACAAATGCATGAATTAGGAACCATATTCCTAGAATATATCAATAGGAAAGCAGAGTAAAATTATGGAAAGCCATAAAATCTCCATTTCAAACATGAAATATCTTGAAATCTAGCAAAGGAAGAATGGGTGTTTTCAATAGACAGTTTCTTGGCATAACCAGCTAGTCTATTTTTTCCTTGGGAATGTGCAAAACGTTTTGAATTTCAACTATCTCAAGCTCAAAATTGGATGGTGTGTTCTTCTTGGAAATATTCCAGTGCACTTTCATTCATTCCAATCAATTATTCAAAGAGCTGTTCAATTTGGAATACTTCCAGGGTTAGGGAACAGAATGGGAGCACACCCAGGAAGTTCAGAACAACTGTTTTTAACTTCAAATAGGAAGCTTCAAGCTCAAAACATTTCAGATTCAAAATATTTTGCATATCACTACTTTTCCTCTTTAAAAGATTGGTATTATTTTCTGACATGATAACTACTTGATAAAAGTTTATTTGTTAGTATTATCTCCTATGTATTTATTTACAGATAAAGTCTCGAGATTCCCAAATGCCAAGATACTCAAAACTGATTAAAATGTTCCAATGTGCTATATTAAATAACATAAGAAATGCACAACAAATGTCAATTTATAGGTTCTGAGACTCACTTTTGCTTAGAAGAAAATACGTTATGGGGTTCATTTTTTGTTGCTTTTGTTTCAGTCATTTTAGAATGTTTAGAATGTGGTATCACAAATACCATGTTTGTTCGATTTACGCTCCATTCATGCAATGCTACATTCCATTCCATTCCATTTATGTACGCTAATTTAAGCAGCATACATAATTCTCTCTCCTTCCATTTTCCTCCAGCACAAGAATACTCCTCTGCACAGAAAGTGACTGGCTCTAACTTGATGGAGAAACTTCCTAGTCCGATATCTGATACACAGAGCAGTGTCCAGAGGACAGAAGGAGGAAAATGATATTTATTAAATATGTTTCCATCATGCTGTAATCAAACAGACTTTCAGTAGCTTACAGAAAATCGTCCGTTATCATGCAAACTGTATGTTGTCGTTTATGCAATATCATGATTCATGAGTCATTGTGGATGCCTACATTGTGGATGCCTACAATCACATGACGTGTGTTTGGTGTGTCTAAGAAAGTAGAATAAACATCCCTAACCTGGAAATACTTCAACTGCCTGGGAATTCTAGAGGCATCACAGTAGGGAAGATTCAGTTACCAACTGCTAATCAACATGCACATATGGTACGCATTAAGGTAATACAGAAATGGGCCAAATGGCCCCAAGGGAAAACTTTTAAGGGCAAAGCCTAAATAGTGATTTGCCAAATCACATAGAGCATTTTTGGAACAAACCTCTGGGGAAAAATAAAGAAAACAACAATACATAGCTAAAATGGAAGACGAAAAATGTCTCAATTTATAAATAGAAGAAATTTGGGCTACCTGACATAATTCCGATCTGTGTGTGAAAGAGTTGAGATTGGGAGCAATGTAAAATCCACCAGATTTACAAAGACTTTAGGAACCTGCAGTGATAGAAGAATAGCCAAATGAATTACTTTAATAGTTTCCTATTGCAGAAAAGGATTTCTACCACCAATCTTTACTGTAAACTTTTGTGGCTTTGCAATCCTTGCTCACTATTTCTGGATGGAAGAGAATGGTAAAAGAAGTTTCACTGAGAGAGTGGATACTGATTTAGTCTATGAAATAACTCGAGCAATATTTATACAACCAATTTATTGAAATCAGGTGAAAACCTACCAAATAAATTCCCCCCAATTCACAGGTTGCTTGGTATTATTCTTGGTTAGGTTTCTGAGCAGGTTGCACACACCCAGCCTACTTCATTAGTGTGAGTTTAGTGTATTGTGGATCAAGTGAGTATCTAGGTTAAGCATGCCATTTATGTATGGGCATAACTGTACATAACTGAAACTAAGCTTTTTGGATTGTAAAATAATATTAACAGCAATTATCTGTAGGCAAAACTAGATAGAGCAGAGGTTATGTATGAGTATAATGAGAAAGGTGTGTGAGATTGAGCTGGATTTTATTCCCTTTACTTAAACTCTAAAACAACTTTCCTCAACCTAAGGGGAAGGATGTTCCATGCACACCAATACATGTTGCAACATTGGAAAAGGAACTGCCTCTGTAATTCAATGTGAATAAATTAGGCAGCCAGACATTTTCCCACAGGAGATGTTTTGTCTGGGCAACAGATTTATTATAAATACTACCATTTTTACAGGTTTTTATTGTAAAAATAGCAATAATTCATGTTCAATGAATACGAGTGGAGCTCATATTTATTGTTACACTATAAACCATCTTGGGACAAATATAATAGTGAGCAGAATATCTGTAGGTCTGTATATATTTGTGTGCATAAGATTATTAATACCATAATAGTAATAATAATATCAGGCTGAATCAATCTATTACAGGATGAAGGTCCTTTGATTGAAGGTTATAGACCATATTCTTGTCAGCCTTGGAAGCCATAATTGCAAGGCCTCTGAGGCTGCCACAATTAATACATGGGAAACTGGGAGGGGGGATATTCTCATGCACTTAGAGAGGGGCAGTAGACAAAACAAAATTCCTTTCAAGAGAGTCAAGGACATACCACCAGGCACCTGGAAGAGGAGTGTCAGGAGGAGAGCTGAAGTTGAATCTGAAAGAGGATTGGGGAATGTGACCTCTGAGTAGGGCCAGGAGGTGGATCTCCATTTTCTTTTGGGTGGGGAAAAACCGGGAACGTCAGATTCAGGTTTTTCCCAGATGTGCTAACATGGTTTTCTCTAATAAATTCCTACTTGGATATACACATGTCTGAGTGCTGAATGGACAAGTGGAATTTTGATGGAACCCTGACAGTAACCTGAATTTTGCTGGCCCAAAATAGATAAGCATTTTTCAACTTTTCAATCTAGGGTTGAAAGAAGGAGAATTACTGGCCCAAAATTACCCAGCTGCCTTCCATGCCTATAAGAAAACTAGAATTGGGTCTCCTTATTCCCTTAACTACTATATTACACCAGCTGTAATGTACAGGCATATGCATATGATATACATAAGTATACATGAATAACTCCAGTGTTTCAAAATTATTGAATCTGGGAAAATGTTCATACTTCTCTGTATAAAAAATTCAATACTCTTTCAAGTTTCTTTATGCTGTTGAGGCGGGAAATATCCTGTTCAAAATAAAGCAATTTATATGAGAAAACGGTCAACAATGCATTTTTTTTCACTCCAAATCAAACATTTCAGAATAACCTCTGCCTCTTATATCTGTCATTTCACCAGGATGGAACGAAATCTCAGGTAAATATGTCTTGGAAAGAGTAGGAATCCTCCATTTCTTAATTTAATCAATGAAAAGATGGTTATGTATTAAATAATCTATATTTAATAATTTTAGAACTAAACTCTAATTCTAACTGGGGCATATACTTTTTACAGGGATTCCGTTAGATTTTTCTTGTGCTAAAATTATATTTTGAAAATGTTTTTAATATGTATTTGTGAGGACAAAAACCATATACAGGCTTGTGATTGACTTTACATAATGTCCTGTGAAATCTTACTTGTTAGATTAGGCAGAGGGGCAATCTATTCATGACTTGGCATAATTTTTTTGAAATTAAAAATGTACTTTAGGGGCCATGACAACAATGCAATGAGAAGTGGACCAACATGAATAGTATAAAAAAATTTAGGGGCCAAGTAGGCATAAGTTTAAATATATTTTACATATCATTTATACATCATTCATTTTTTTGAAATGAAAAATGCAAAAAAACCCCAAATATACTGCTGAAAATAATTTGTTACTGAATTTCAATACTGTGTTACTTATCCGCTACTTTATCTGACTGCAAGCATAAATAAAATGTTTTCCCATTTTTTTCCATATTATGTAATTAACTGTGGTATTCCTAGCATTTTCTAAAATGTGGGAGATGAATAACTCTTACTATACACATATTTAAGAATGTTTACTACATTTTGATTTACAGATATACTTAATTAAATCTTCAAGAGAAAGTTTATCCCCTAGGAAAATGAGTTATTTTTAATAATACAAATTATTATGTGTAATATACCACTAAAGGAAAAATAAAATGTTATTTGGGAAGGAAAATCAGTCTCACAGCATTGCAATACAGCCACACCCCATTTTTACAACCATTGCAATTTTGCATGAGCAGTGCAGCATTTATCATTCAGACAAAAGCAGTGAGATCCTGAAGATACCACTGCCTAGATCAAGGGTGTCAAACTTGCGTCATCAAGGTGGTGTCACATGCCGTATTAGGACTTTCTTCCCCTTCTCTAAACTCGGTGGGGGCGGAGCCAGCATGTGATGCATCCAGCCCATGGGCCTTGAGTTTGACACCCCTGGCTAGATGAAAGGCCATTTGTAGGAGTGGTGAAAAGGTCAATATAGCAGCCATGACCATGTAATCAAAATGCCAGACCTTTTTTACGGGTATTAAACATAGTCATGGCTGCCATCTTGACTTTTTTGCCCCCTGTAGATGCCCCTGCCTTGGGTGGCTTATATATTCTAAAGAAAGCTGGCACCATCCAAGAAACATCAACACCAACAAGTAAATACACATGCCTCTTATTTACCTGGGAGTCAGAATTCTGCAAAGAACACAGGTGAAAAACTGTGATTAGCTTCCAGTCATTTTGATAGTCAAACAGCTAAGGGGAAAGAACACAAGCCATCACAAGGAAGCTGAAGAGGTTAAAGGGAACAGCTGATACACTTGTCCTCAATATTTCTGAATGGCCAGATCACAATAACTGTCCTAAGCAGTTTGTTTCATTTTTAAAAATATTTTTAATCCCACTATTATTATTTTTATAAATAAATGGACATGGTGAACATACCTAATACCATACTCTTTCCTCCACCTGTGAGTGAGTTGTGCTAAGTTGGCCAAAAGTGCCTAAGACATTACTAGAACTCACAGTCTCCTGGATTCTAGTTTGGTGTCTTAACCACTAAACAAGGCATATGCAAACTTTTGGCTTGCTTGAACTACATTGAGTGAAGAGGAATTATCTTGGACCGCGTAGCTAACTTCCTTTATTTTATTACATTTGTTACAATCTTGGGGGCCACATTACTAGCTGAACTAAACTAAGATAAATCTGAACTAAACTAGGATAAAGGTTTCAAGTTACAATAACGAAGAGGGGCTGTACTGTGTCCTCTTCACAATTTTACCAACATCTGTTTGGAGAACCAACACAGAAAAAAATAGATTCATCATAGTATGAACTTTGTAAAAATAGTGCCTGTTTAAATGTTAGGGAAAAAACTTTAATCTGAAAGTCTATAGAGATTCTCAGTCATCCTGGTCATGGTTATCCCAAAGGTGCTTTTTCAAGAGGCAACTGGACTTTCTGGTTTTTCTTTGAAGAAGTTTTGCTTCTTACCCAGAGCTGAAGAAACTTCTTGGATAAGAAGAGAAACACCTTCAAAGAAAAACCAGAAAGTCCAGTTGCCTCTTGAAAAAGCACCTTTTGGACTCTAATCTGAAAGTTCCTTCCATGAAAAAAGTTGAATGATGTCCAGATAAGAGGGGAGTGTCTAGAGTGGGTTTTCTCATAAAAATGCTTCTGTGATATGAATGGCTTCCACCAAGCGAGGGGTCTTCAGAATTCCCCATCATCTGAGAACTGGATATTAATATATCTGATTCTTTTTTTTTAATCCATTTTTTTATCCTAGTACCTTTTAGGTAGTCTTGTTAATTGAGAAATAAAGCTGGCCTTAAAAAAGATCAGAACAATTTTCAGAAATAAAAGGAAAATATGAATGTGTCCCCTAGTTTTATAAGACCAAGAATTAAATGCTATTTTATATAAATATATTAATGTTTAAAGTTTGACCATCATAATATTATAAGCAAGACAAAGCAAAAGACAACAAGATATTATTATAAGCTTAATTGGTGGTCTTTCATGTCTTTGTGTCTTTATCATTTTGGTATCCTAATTCAAACTTAAAATGTCAGTGTCTCTATCCAGAGAATCCAAAGCAGAATTTCAAGTTACAATTAATTAGAGTTGATCCTATCACACAAGTGTGACCTGAGAAATCAACAAATGTTGGCAGAACCATTGTCTGAATGCACCGGAAAGACATGTCAGCTCTAATAGATGTATATGCTACAAGCATGAATATGCTTTTGGTCAACACTGAATATTCAAGAGATTATAAATATAAGTAGATTGCACTATAACATCTTACAATATACATACCTGGATCTCTCTCATGCTCTCCACAAGTTCTTTTGCTTGATCCAGAAGATCACTGTGTCACAAATCAAAGAGAGAAATGGCTAAGCAGGTAAATGTTTTTTTTCTTTGCAGCTAGAAAGATGAATTTTAATCTACAGAATCCAGGCTATTCCAAAGTACAAAATGACCCTTTCTTAAGTGATATTTTCAGAAGCCAAGAGAAGAGAGAATGAGTAGGGTGTGCAGTATTTAGAAAGTCTAAAGGACTTTACTAAAGGGGATGGTGGGATATTTGTACTTTCATACTTGTGAGACTGATGTCAGCCTTCCCAGATAGAGCAGATAGGAAACATGGCCAGATGAGATGATTCCACTTTATTGTAATGCTACCTTAACAGGATCTACAAAAGTACAAATATCCCACTATTTCCTTTACAGGAACTAAAGAGGGATACTGTATGAGTCTGTTTCTCTACCTATTTTGCAGCTGTGGGCTATGCCCTCTGTTATCAGACTATTCCCTAGGCAGCAATTTACCTTCCCACATTCCCAAGGTAATTCCTACATAACATTACAGGTGGCCCTCAGTTTACAACCACAACTGAGATTGGAATTTTTTTTGTAAGTTGTGACAGTTATAAATTGAGGCAGCCACCTTATCTGACCTAATTTTGCAACTATTTCACGGCAGTCATTAAGCAAATCACACAGCCATAATTGAACCCATTCTCCTGAATGGGTGTTTGTTTGTTTTCTACCAAATTACAAATTATGGTCACATGACTGTAGGACTCTACAACCAGTCAAAAATGTGAGCCAGTTGCCAATCCTCTGAAAAGTGGTAATTGGATGGGTGGAACCAACAGCATGATATTTGATGACAGCCAGAAGTGCTTTAAAGCACCTTTTCCTAGGTGGTTGTAACTTCAAATAGTTGCTAAATGACTAGTTGTAAACCAAGGGCTATCTGTGCAATTTCCTTTTTATTAACAGTCCTAACTATGAAAAAATAATAATGGTTATTCTTAGCATCTTAATGATTTTAACCATTTGTTTTCCTTGTTCAATTAGCTTCCCTGTAATATTTTTAATATAGAATGCTTCTGATAATTTTTCAAAAGAAAAGCATTACAGAGAAATGCAGCATGTAAATAAATAGGTAATTACTCCTATTTCAAAAATATGTCCTTCATTAAGACTACCTATGTACCGATATAATATGTATAACATCATTAGAACCATATAAGCTTGATTAAAGTAATTTGTTTTTGTATTAGTATCATTTTTTGTATTAATATGATTGAAACTCAGATGCCACACTGTCCATGTAACAATATGGATGTATCCTTAATTTTTTTTTTTAAAAAACAAACTTGACAAGAAAAAAAAAGTCCTTCATTTCCTGCATCATTTTCATCTATAGCATCATTCATCAATGCAACAATGACACCCAGGTGAACAAGGAGCAGCCCAGTACATAAAAAATGAACTTACATAGTTCCATTTCTTGATAAAATCCCATTGTTTCCCAAGGGAGAGTAATATTGCACAGAAGGATTATACTTCCTAATAAGAGCTGAAAGACATAAACTTAGTTCAGTTTATTCATAGGCTCTGGAACTGCTTGTGCATACAAGACAATGAAACCACTAGGCAACAAATTAGGGATTTTTTTTTTAAAGGGATACAGAAGGAAGACTAGAATGGGAACTTCATCATGGCTGGTGATAATATTAATTGTAATATAATGAAGTAACATTTCCTTTGAGTTGAACTTAAACCCTGAAGACTTCATGGCCCCCTGCCTTGTCATTTTCCATGAAACTATTCTGGAAATAGTTTGCCGTTGTTTTTTTCAGCCCTATAATTTTCAAATCTCCTCTCACTTTAATACTAACCAATTTTAACTTAGCATAGCTTTTTGAGATTGGCTAAGAATGAGGTTTATATTATTTAATGATGCTAAAAGAAAAATATTGCACAATAGATAAAATAAGTATAATTGGTTTATATTCACAGTGCTAATTGATGATTCATCATATTAAAGTAAAGCAGATTAAATGTAGTTGTATTTTGGGCCCAATTTTTCAGTAGGAGGAGTTGCTGGAAGTTGAGTTTACCAATAGCTAAAGGGCCAAAGTTTCCCTACTCTTAAGTTCAACCAAGAAATGGTGGAATACATATTGAATTGACAGACAACACAAAACTGGGAGGGGGGTTGATAGTGTGGGGTTCATCAGCACTTCCAAGGATATAAATGAAAATGTTAATGAATTTGACAAAAGATAAAGGTGAGCAAAAATTAATAAAATAAAAAGTTTTATGAGGGAAAATTAAAAGGTACAGACAAATTCAGCCAGGAGAAAAGAAAATTTAATGGATGATAATGTCAGGTGTGAAAGAGTCACTTAAAAATAAGCAAAGACTTGTTTTCCATGGCTCCTGATATCAAGACTGGATCAAATGGGCTTGAACAAGGACGGTATACTTCAGCGAAACTGTTTCTCTAGGGAGACTATGACTCTTCCATGCTGAAGGTCTGAAAACAAAGACTAGAGAGAGATTTGTTTGAAGTGCTCAAACTCAGACTCTCAGCCTTTTCCATTATATAATCTATTGTCATCAAAAGCTTCTACAAACCACCACATAAATAATGATAAACATTTAAGTTTTCATATCCAATGATCTCCATTTGGATCCCCACCCAGGGGTGGGCTGCTGGGGTTAGTGGGGGTTCAAGTGGACCCTTAGTGAAGATTCTGCGGGGTTCACCAAATCCTCAAATCCCACTCCTGGCTGGCCCTGCCTACCCCTGCCCACCCCTCTCACCCCTTCCCGCCCCTCCCAGGAGTCTCCACGCGGCCCGTTGTGGATGCAGGTAAGTGCAGGGCATGCACGG
>JANHFL010003862.1:0-11947 GCA_032468155.1 Oxyrhabdium leporinum | reverse complement strand
ACCCCTTCCCGCCCCTCCCAGGAGTCTCCACGCGGCCCGTTGTGGATGCAGGTAAGTGCAGGGCATGCACGGAAGCTCAGGGAGGGAGAAAAATGGGCCTCCTGAAAGTTCAGGAAGGCTGGAAATAGGCCTCCAGACCCTGGGGAAGGTAAAAACACACACACACCCGTGGTGCAGGAGGCCGACTAGGCCATGCCCACCATGTCCACGCCCACACAGCAACCAGGCAGCGAACCCGTTGCTGAAGTTTTTGAATTTAAATTCAGAATATTATACCACACAGCAAACTACACCATAATTAATCTAACTCTGAATATAATGTAAAAGTAATGCATGGGATTTATATTATTATTGCATTGTTATTTTGGTTCCCACAGACCATCTTTAATATACTCATGGATTATAGTTGAAGTATTGGTCTAGTTCTAAATTTTCTGCACACAATAAAGGAATGGGTTAGATTATCTACAAGACTGGCATCAGCTTTAAATATCTACCATCATGAGGCTAAACAAGGTCAAGTCTAAACAAGGAGGGAAAACCATTTCCTCCTTGAGGCTAGACAATGAGAACCATTTCCCTTCTTAAAATTTTCTAATCATTGAGTAACAAAATAATTTCGTCAAGAATTTAAGACATACCTGTAAGTATTCTCATGCTTCCCTGAGTAAAGTCTTGTTCTGAGCTAAAAATAGAAATATCAATTATTTATTCCTTCATACAGAATAATGGATCCCAGAGTATATTAGCTTTGTCTTTTCCCCTCCCCTCCATTTAATTTCTATATTATCTATATTGTGGGGTGTTTAGGAAAGAATCATATTTCCTAAAAGGAGGGTTTTTTGGGTCTGGCAATCATCTATTTTTCTTCCCACTATTAAAATCTTAATTTCTATTATTCAATGTAGTAATGGAGGACAAATTAAACATTACATAGAATAGGTCAGATAACCTTAACCTTTTGATCATCCAGTGTGCTCTGTGGATGAGAGAATGTAACTTCCAATGGAGGGTCAGAGAAATTCTCACTGTTGTGCTTCAGATTTCAACTCACATGCTCTCTTGGGAGATTATCAGTTTTACTTTCAGGGAGCAGAGTTATCAAAGGAGTAAAAGAGTATCAACAAAGAAAAAATTGTTTTGAAACAGGAACATTCGGAAGAATCATCTAAAATTATGTCCAAGTTTCAAAGCTCTGTGTCAAGGTTGTCAGCTAGTTCAAGGGTCAGAAATTCAAGAACCGAATTCATACCCACAACCCAGAAGTCAGACATTGCTTCCAGCAAAGAAAAGAGAGGCAGAGCAGATTCTTATATAAGCTGCAGCCAGCTGTTACGGAGGTCTACTTCTTTGTTTGTGAGAAGCCTAATAGACCTTTGGTGTACTGCTCTCCTCTCAAAATATCAGGTACTTCAGTTGGGAGACTCTTCCAGCTGCTCAGGTGTTGCCTATGTTTGATCAGCCTCAGGTGATTCCTTCTGAGGCTGACATACACACTTTCAGTTCAAACTCACAATCTGAATCCTGAATCTGGGCCATGACACCTCTTTTCCTACTTGTTAATCCACGTAGGAGTGGTGGTAAATTACATTTAAAAAAACACATTGTCAGAAATAAATCCAATATGCCAATGTTGCTAATATATCCATTAGTATCCCTGTTCAGTATAGGGATAGAAATGAAGGAAATACGATCCTAATATTATGGTATATATTTGACTGTTTAGCTATCTTCTATTGGAACAGCTCACCAGCTGAATTGCTCATATATTTGCTCTATTTACTGGACCTGAAGAAAGTGTTGATGGTCTCTCTTGTTATAATATTGTGTTCCTTCTATACTGATTCCTGCCTCAGGTAGATTTCTTCTGTTATTATTAAAGGAAAGATCTGGAATTCTGCAAGGCACATGAATGGAAAATAACATGTCTTCAGAATCTAATAAAAGATACTACCTTTGGAAGAGACCTGCTTGCTCTTTTCCAGAATCACCAATCTGGAAATAAAGGGAAAAGGGAAGATGACAACAAATTGTTTTTTGAACTATTACCAGGAAAGAAAGGGTGCGGAAAAGGAGAGAGACCTAGGATCCTAGGTCTACACTGAAAGGGGAATTCTATGACGGTAATGAATTTTGTTCCTCATCCACTACTGTGATCTGTAACCCCAAGAACAGAAATGAAAAATAAAAAGCAGGCAGAAGAAATTCAAAGAGAATGCCAGTTTGCATCAGAAGACCTGTTGAGGTGAAGGAACAAAAGTTGGTCCCTACTTTAAAAAAATGCCCAAATAAGAGACTTTGTAAATTGAATAGGAGAATTAAAGCATAATACATACTAGATGATAGAGTTAAGGTTTTCTACCACTTTAATATATGACAATATTACAACTAGAAAAAGAGAATGTATGAAGAAAGGAAAGCATGGGAGAAAGGCAGAAAGTTTTATAAATCCGTTTAGATGTATGGAGCTTGAGATGTCAGTAATTCACCCAAGAAAAAATATCAGACTGATAGGTAGAGAAAAGTTAGGAATGTTGTAGATCAAATAGTTGGTCAGAGCATGACTTCAGGAGCCAATTCATAAGTTGGCAACTTGGCTTTGATTCAATTGACTAACAGTTTTTCTACCTGGTTAAAGACTACTGTACTTCTTGCACAATCCTTTTTCAAGAGAATTCACAGCTATACTCACATTTCCCAAACTTCCTATAGCAACAGCTACTTGAATGTCTGATGGTCGCAGTGTGTGAACTGAAGAAATAAAACATAGGCTATCAATTAACCAAGTATGATAATAATTTTCCTAATCTCTATTTATTTAAATTAAAATAAAGGCAAATCTAAAACAATACATTACTTTTACACATGCATATTGCTTTATTCTAAAAGTGGATATATGTATATGTTGAGTTTTTGTACTCCTACACACAGACACTTAAACGCTATGTGCAAAGCAGATAACAGGTGATTTAAGTAATTCTAAATAATAAGGATGAAATATTTTATCCTAACTAATAAAACAAAATATAATTAAGTAATAACAATCCATTATTTCACTCATTTTCATTTGATCTGAATTGTATTTTTCCCTCTGATGATTTATCTAGGACTTGGATAGCATAAGTAAACTTGACACATTCTTGTGCCCAATAAGATAATTCTTATCTTTTACTTTTACTTGGGACAAATACCTGAAGATGAAGTTTGATGAGAACTTTGTAACTTGTAGTTCCTTAAAGGCTGTAGGAAAAACAATATGAGTGAAAGGATAGCCGGTATGATATAATGAACAATCAGATCCACAACACTAAAATAAGAAAGCTCATGCATTCTTCCAGGAAATATTTTTTTATAGACCATGTACTTAAAACATTAAAATACTGTTTCTGCAAGGACATGTCAGTACAATGGCTGTCTACATTCTTTATCAAATATAGCAATAGCACAAGACTTCTATACCACTTCATAGTGTTTTATAGCACTCTCTAAGCAGTTTATAAATTTACAATCTGGGTCCTCATTTTACCCACTTCGGAAGGATGGAAGGTTGAGTCAATCTTGAGCCAGTCAGGATCGAGTTTCTAGCAGTGGGCAGAATTAGCCTGCAATATTGCACTTTAACCCCTGTGCCACCATGGCTCTTTGCATCAATCATATATCCTGATACTTTCCAAATAATTTCATTGTTTTTTATATTTAATGTTTCCTTGTTTACTTTACAAGGGAATTTTTGGGCTTTTGCCTTCTAATCCATGTTTTGCTTATACTAATGTGTTCTGGTCCCAGACAACTTGTAGTAATTTTAACGACCCTTTAGAAGAGTTTGGAGACTCCTTGGGGAAAAAATAAAATCTGAAGTCTTAAAAATCAGAATCCATAGTTCCCTAATCAATGTGTGGACCTCTGTTCAGTATTCAAGAACAGCTGCATCATGGAGTTAATAGTCTAAGCACAGTGAAGACTCTGATTCTCTTCACCGATCCAGATCTGAGACTGGAGCCTAGATAGATAAGGTCCACCTAAACCACTTTGATATCTGAGATGAGAAAGACGATTGTGATTTCATATACTTAGCTAATTGGATTAACAACTGTATCTGTCCTTAGCACAGAGAGCTGGCTACTATCTTCCATTGTTGCTGAACTACCGGTAGCAAACTAATTTTTGCCTCAGACATGTTGGCTGTGTACTTAATTAAACAAAGCAGGGCAACCACAAAAGTCAGAACCAAATATGAACACCCCACTCTATTACCTCCCATTACTTTTCGATTTACTCTACATCGTGATGTACCTCCTGCTTTGAGTGGGAGAAACTGTGACACATGTACCTGCCTTACAAGCCTAAACTAGGGTGCTCTGCTTAATTACTAGAGGCTAATAAATAGGAATTAAATTCATCTGCCGGGCCAATCAGATTCAATAACTGGAAAGCTAAAGCTAGAAAAGACAGTTGAGTACACTGTCTATTCTAGCTTTATGCATGTGCTCTCCCAGTCAAAAATAGCCAACATCTGAATGAGAGATCATGTTTGAAAGATGTCACACATCCCTTTCCATCTTGCAATTGTGCAGAAACAATGACTTACGTCCAGTTCAATTTCTTCTTTCATTTTACTCTCGGTTGTCAGAATATGAGTTGCAGTCCCTTTAAGAAAAAATGTGTTTGTTTAATTTATTTCCTTGTTCTACCGACTTTCTTTTGATCCATAGTGATTGAGTCATACGATTGCTTTGTGGTTGTAAATGTTCAGTTTCTACACAAATAACAGGACAGGGTTCAACAGATACACTTGCTAATGATTGAATTATGGATTCTTAAAAATGCTTCCAATGACAGCATCTAATTAAAATATCAAACAGCTACATAAAAAGTATCAGTGGAACTGGCATTTGATCTCGTTGCTCTTTCTCATAGGGGAGGGCACAACTGCACAGAATGTGTAAAAATAGAGGTTGCCTACAACAAAAAAATTGAAATTCGCTTATGAGCTTCTCTCAAACACTTACTTATAGAACTATATACCTCTTTTACCAGAACTGGTGTCCACCAGTCTTAGTATTTATCCAGTACAATTTAAAAAATATATATTTTGAAGAGAAACCACATCAGTTTTAATGTAAGTACACATGCAGCATTTGGTAGTACTAGAACTCAAACAGCAACAAGGGCTTGCTTTATTTTAGTCAGATGAAAACCTGCTTTTTAATTCTGCTAATAATGAAGACAAATTAAACAATACTATGTGACCTGGGCATTTTCTGCATTTTATTTAAACAGCAGTTGGCGATCCAAAATCATGATGGGAAAAGCATCTCTCTCAGGAAGCTGCACCTCATAACTATCACTCCAATGTTCCTACACTTGTCATCAGCACAAAACACAACACATACCTATCTTGGCATTGTAATGTTTCAGTTTAAAGTAGCTCCTTTCTATTATCTATTACACTAGATTAGTTTTAGTTATGTTTTCTCCGCTTCAGCATGTAAACCATCACAGATGTTTTTATCAGCCTTGGCTTTCAGATGAGTTGCTGAAATGAATTGCTGCTTGAGGTATGTCTAGAAAGCTTATAAAGGAAAAGTGCCTTACCTAAGAAAAAGGGCAGCCAGAGGAAGAACGACGGCTTCTTCATGCTTTGCTCCTTTTTGAATGAATGCGTCTGGAAAGATGTTGGCTTTGCTTTACCAAATGACGATTCTGTGGTCAAGAAATTGCCTTCTCTTCTGCCAGTTTTTATAACTTGGTGAGCAGATAATTCAGCTGTCATAAAATTTATTGCCCTTTTCTCATTGGAAAACGTAACTTTTAAAAGCGAAGTGATAACATATTAATATTTCTATGCCCTCATGTAAGAAGAAGAGTCTTATGTACTTCATAATCATTTCTTAAAGAAAAAATAAAAAGGAGCAATCAATGAAAAGGAGCAAGCAACCTACAGTACTTTGCAATTTCCCATTTTTATATATGTTTATTGTGGGAAATCAGATCAAAGCAGATCTGCTTCTTCAGTATTTGCAATTTTCTGCTTTATAATGTCATGTAATTACAAAACTGGGAATTACATTTCTATGTCTCCTGAGGATTTAAAAGAAGATGAAAACTGTAAGATATCCGTAGATACCAAGATACAGATTTCTGTAGATTTACCTATAGATTTAGAGCTAAATTCTTGCAAAGTTTGCACTGCTTATATGAATTATGGATAGAATCTCCAGACTTCCAGATTAAGCCTTGCTTCCTATGTTATCTTCCGTGCAATTATTAACTCCCACCTTTTGAGGTCAGTTAAAGCTGGCTATGTTCTTCCATCTAGTTGGGAAACAGTTGGGGGGGGTTCTGCTTCTCAGAGAAATGATAATAGCTTTGCTCATTGGGGGTTGCCTTTCTAGTCTTAAATTTAAAGGTGGAGGGAAGATATTTTACAACTACACCAAAAAGTGAATATTGGTGATATGCATATGGCTTCAGTATATGGAATAAATGGTATGTAAGTGTAATTATTGCAAACTATAAATCTGTGCAAATATATCAGCTGTGCGGAACATATGGATAAAATTATTTCTGTACTTATTTCTTGTATACAAAATTGGATTAATAGTCACTGTTGATCTTGTTTTCAAGTGCTAGATATCAGTCTTTCAGATTGGAGTATTAGAGAAAATATATGAACAATTTATATGAACAATTCATAGATAAGAAATATATGAAGAAAATATATGAAGAATTTATATAGAGAAAATACATTAAGTTGAGAAGATAAGATAAATATTGGGGGGGGGAAAGTCATCTTAATAAATTTCTTTTTTAAAAATAAGATAAATAATCTCACAAGATCAGTTTTTTTCTGGATGTAACTGCTCTACAGCTTTGCCTAGTCTGGTAGGTGTTTTAAATATTGGCATTTTCCTATTTCTTACCACCACAATGAAGAGCACAAAACATCTCATGCACACAACAGACATGTATGTAATACATTTCCCTAAATACAAGGGCCATTTCTTATGAACCATCATAAAGCAAGACTCACCTTCATCTCCTAGTTGTAGGAAGAGAGTCAATACATTCAGGGGAAGTGGGAAAATAAATAAAGTATCTTGGAAGAAAGTAGCTGTTTCTAAATAATTTTTGTCAGAAAACCGCTGCTTTTTAAAGCAAATGATTCAAGATTAGTTACTATACACATTTTAATTTATTAATGGCAATTTTACAAAAGCCTGGCTATTAAAGTATTTCATAAATGAGAACAAAATCAAGTATATGAAAATATGCCAAAGTAGTCAAGTTAGTGGCTACAACCATAGGTTCAAAGTCCCTTTCCCTTTTTTATATACACTGTGGCTGCCTTCTTGACTTTTTAGACTTTTCTTTACAGAAACCCTTGCTGGCCACTAATTTGGGACATTATGAGAGGTCAGCAAATTTAATTCATCATTTTTCAGTATTTTCTTTTCCTGAGGATTTCCATTCAACTTTGCTTAAACAGCAGCCAAACATCCCCACTAAATTAATTTGTTTACTACTTAATGCTAGATGCTTAAGTACAGCTTCTTCTCAACATTCACCTGAAATGTGTATAAGTTCCACTGTATATTTGACAACAGGCAGAGGAAACATCAGGAGCTGAGGAACACCACAAAAATGGCACAATAATAGTTTGGAGATTTCCTACTTCGTGGTTTCAAGAAACAGCCGTTCTGAGAAAAGAACCTAAGAAATAGAAAAGATCCTAGTAAGGTAATACTTCAAAACATAGGGTTTAAAGCCTAACAGGATTCAATGATAATGTTAGAATATAGCATCAGGCCTCTTAGGGGCTTAAATAGAACACACTCAAAGAGAGTAAGCCTTTGCAGTATTTATTCCCTTAATTCCTTTTAAAAAAGAAAATCCTATTTATTAGAGAGGAGTTACTGTTACAGGTAATCCTTGACTTATCACCACAATTGAGCCCAAAATTTCTATTGCTAAGTCAGACATTTGTTAAGTGAGCTTTGTCCCATTTTATGACCTGTCTTGACACAGTTGTTAAGTGAATCGTTGCAACTGTTCAGTTAGTAGCACAGTTGTTAAATGAATATGACTTCTCCATTGACTTTGCTTATCAGAAGGTCTCAAAAGGGGATCATCACATGACTCTGGGACACTGCAACCATCATAAGTATGAATTAGTTGCCGAGTGCCTGAATTTCGATCCCATGACCATGGGGATGCTGCAATGGTTGTAAGTATGAAAAATGGTCATAACTCACTTTTTTAGTGCCATTGTAACTTTGAATGGTCACTAAGCAAACTGTTGTAAGTCGAGGACTACCTGTGCTGGACAGAAAGGGCAATCTTATAGTCCTGAAGATATGAATTTAAGTGCTCCAAACCTCAGAGTGGTCTGCGCTTTGGAATCTAGAATATGATAGAAGCACCTTCTTTTTAACAAAGCTTTTACTGATATCAATCTTATGTTCCAATTTCTTCACTCCCTCTGTCCCCATTATTTCTTTCCTTTTCCACTCATGGGTGCTTACATGGTTTAGTAGGGTGAAGAATGAGGGTGGAGGAGATGGCAGCTCCCTCTTGGCTGAGAGCCTGTTTAGGCTATTAGAGCAAATGATGGGACAGATAAGGGAGCTTCACTCAATACCAGGAGTCTGTTTGCAGGGTGAATCTGTTTCTCACCTCACCAATTGTCCCCTGACCATCTCTCTCTTTTTCTCTCTTTTTCTTTTCAAGATGTAGCTTAGATGGAATTGAAACTCTCCAGTTCTGTGCATTTCTTAATGCATTTATTTTTTTATTTGGAAAATAATGGAGATACACTAGAATGCTGTGACATACTTTGCATCCAAGGCAACTGTTATCATGCACCTTTTTCTACTCTCCAAAGTAATCTGAACAAAATCTGGGTTTCTCCAGTAGCTCAGGAGCATTTTGAAATATTATAGGGCTACACAATACCTACCTTGTAAAGCATTCTTTCAAGTAAAACTAAACTCTTCTCCTTCCTCTCCTTCTTCCGATCATCACAATCATCTATTTGCTTTCAGATGTGACACTCCAGAGCCTTGGAGCACTGATTTTAAATCTAACATCCAAATAAGGGGGAAACATGCAATGTTAAAACTGCCGTTTCAGGGCCGTGTTTTAGCAGCACAAATCAAAGAGATCTTGTGGATGCAAAAATGTCTTGGGAGACTGCTGCTTGCTCACCCTAGTTCAGTAGGTGGAACATCCTATAAAATAAATTCAAAGGTTGACATTCCCTCTCCATAAATCTCTCTCTCTTCCTCCCACTCAGTTTCAAAAGCAGTGAATAATGGTAACTGACTGTGTTATACTACGATGACCCAAGCTCTGATATTTTTGTGTGTGCTTTATAATGTCACTCACATGCAAAAATGAGGAGGGGCCTGCATCACAACAGCACAACACTGCTTTTGTCAGTTTAACAAGTGCTTTGGATGAGGTGGACAGTTGGGTTGATGCCTGACTTGCTCATGGTTTCCCAGTCTTCAAGAATCTGGCAGGTGCCTGGAGAAACTGCTATCAATGAGGAAAGAATGGACTCAGGTCACCCAATCTGCCATTACTTTCATGCAAATCTTTTACCCAAAATGCTGGCGGCAGAAGATCATAGATGTCCTGATCAAAGAGAGAATAGCTATCTAGGAAATCTTGCCAGGCAGCTTTTTTCAAATTTATAAAAGTTCAGGTCAACCCACTAACCACTCTACTTCCAGGCAACTGAATACAACATACATATGACACCTCCCATTCTAGCTCCCACAGCAGTCTTGTTGGACTTCATGGCTAAGGGAAGATACAAACCAGTGTTTTCATGTAAATGCAGTGAATTCAGGTCCCATGAATGAAGGACATGTAATGATTCTTCTAAGTAAATGTCTTTATTGTTCCCTACCTATAGACAGAATCTTGCCAAACTATAGCAATCTGCTATCTACACAAGGATGCACTCAGAGCACCTGAAGGCAGGACAAGGGACATCAGATGGAGGCTTATTAAAGAGAGATCCAACTTCACAGAGAATTAAGGAGAAAGTTCCTGATAGTGAGAACAATTAATTAGTGGAATGGCTTGCCTTCACAAGTTGGTGCTCCATCCCTGGAGGTTTTTAAGAAGATGTTGGACAAATATTTGTCTGACATGATAGAGTCTCCTGAAGGTCCCTTTCATCTCTTTTATTCTGTTAAATATAAGGGAGGAACTGTCTTCACCCTTTTTGTCTCGCACAAACTATCTGAACTGAGTTGTCTCTTCTCCTCTGGAATGTACCCCTTTCCTCCCACTACATTCCATCAGGAGCACACTGTCAGACCTGCCTCAGCTTGAACCTTTAAGCAAGAATGATCCTTGACTCCATTTGTTGAGAAAGGTATAGTTTGCCTTCAAGCAAAATACAATAAAGCAAAGCCAGAACTGAAATTCATGCGCCAAATTCTCCAAGTGTAAACTTTCCCCCTCTTAGATACTTCTGGTCCCCCATCATCCAGTCATATTCAAAGAAGATGTTTTTGGAATGGTCACTTCAAGTGTGGGCTGGTATGCAGCTGCTTTCCTTTCCCAGTCATATGACCTTGAAACTGTGCCTCAGGAGGATACAGTGAAGAGTAAAGTCTTCTCCCCTCCCATCCAGCTCTCCCCCCCCCCCCGAGTTCATGGCAGACTGGTACCCAGCGATAACACAGCAAAGAAAAGATGGCAGTTCTGACATTCTGCCCCCTTTGGAAGAAAAGGGCTAAACCTGACATACACACAGCACAACTGAGTCTTTCTTACAGGATGTTAACTGTAAGGTTTGTTGGACCTCAAGTGCATCATATTTGGGTATTTTAGAGCGATCTATTCAAATTACCACATCATGAATTTCTAAAGATGATTTATTTTTTTGTTTGTCTTCCACTGTCAAAAAATAAATTAAAAAAATCATTCCTTGTGCAAACAAAAGGGAATATTTAAAGTACTCTGCTGCCACTTGCTGCACATACTAAAAATTACAAGAATCTCGAAAAGATAAATGCATTCATTATGAAAGTGCTTTGCATCCACAATTAAAGAAAAAAAAACCTTGAGTACTTCCATATTGCCACCAGTTGCATCCTCTGCAACAGGTGATTGAGAGAAGAAGAGCAACATTAATAGGTCATAAAGTTGATCAATGCGGTCAATGTGGAGATGGAAAAATCAGCCACAGACTTTCGCTCCCCACTTGCTATTTTCTTGCAGCATTTGCTTTTATGCCGTCTCTTGTTCCTACCTAACAAAGGGAGGCTGGCAAGACAAAGCTGTGCTTCCCCATCTAAAAAGACAGGGAAATCACAAGAATAGGATATGAATATTCAAGAAGATGGATATTGCTTGTCAACAGGAAACTGCCCCACCCCACTGTTCTAAATGTGATACCGTAGCGCAGAGCTTAGATTTAACAAGTTCTGCTTGCAGAGCCCTAGGAAGATCTATGGCATCCTGGTTAATGTAAGTGAATGCTGCTGATGTCTCCTTCACACACAAATGCATACGCAAACCTAACTGATTATTATGTGCCATCAAATTAGCATTGACTCTTTGAGACCAAATAGATAGATTTTTTTTCTCCATGATGATCGGACCCTAATCTGATCCTTCAGCTGTATCCATGGTGCCTCCTGGCTACTATGAGCCTGTCCACCTAGCTGATAGTCACATGCTTCTTCTTTTTGCTTACATGCATTTAAGGCACCCAAATTATTTTTGAAACCATTTTTCCCGAGAAATAGTCTTCTCCCATTGCTGAGCTATAGTGACCCATCCTTGCATCCGCAAAAAAACCTACCCCAGAGTCAGTGGTGGGCTGCTGCATGGTTGGAGAGGTTCGGGGGAACCTCTAGCTGTGATCACAGGCTGGGGGGGGGGGGGGGGGGGGGGGGGGGGGGGGGGGGGGGGGGGGGGGGGG
>JANHFL010003861.1:339393-351971 GCA_032468155.1 Oxyrhabdium leporinum | reverse complement strand
TTTCTTTCTTTCTTTCTTTCTTTCTTTCTTTCTTTCTTTCTTTCTTTCTTTCTTTCTTTCTTTCTTTCTTTCCCATCCCGACATTGAGGGCAGAGTGAAAGAGCTGCCTGCCTTAAAGAGGAGGTGGTCCACGCATTCGAAAATCGGCATCTTCTGAATCACTTCCCAATCATGCACAGCCTATTAACCATAAACAGCTGAAGGAGTTTAGAGTAAGGCAACGGGGGCTTGTTCCTTGTCTGTGTTAATGAAAGATAAATATTCTCTCCGCGTTCCCTCTACTCAATCACCTGCTTTCCATCGGAGAATGCACGGATAGAAACAACACACAGAGGAGCAAGCGATATTGATTTGGATTCTGGGCTTTCCTGTCTCTCGTTACAACGCTTTCTCGCATTACAGTATTAATTGCCAAGCCTCTGGCCTTACCATGTCATTTGTTATCCAAATATAGCCACGCAACAGACCGTCACGAGGGAACCATTTTTCATTAACATGAGTGACCAATCCCTTGATAAGCTGCCTTCCAGGTTTGGGATGGCATTCAGTTAAACACTGTCTGGTAGATCGTAAATCATTGCCACGTTATAGAAAAATTTGCCGCCGCCGAGCAGCAGGGAGCCAAGCTCTGTCTGCAGGTTTTTAATTGAGTAAAACAAACAAGAGTTGAAACCTCTTTAGATACTCTCAAGCCATTTCCACTGGATTAATTTGAAGCTGCATCGTTTGGAGGCACAGATAAGGACGGAAGTCTGTTTCTCTTTTTCTCCCTTCTTATCTTTCCTTCCTTCCTTCCCCCGCCCTCCCCTCTCCTTCTGGTGTGCAGAAGGGTGACAAGAGTAGGATGGGCAAATATATCAAGCCTTATTTCTCATTTTCCTGACTCTGTTAATTCCGCTGGTTGAACCTGAAGATTTCAAGGCATGTTTCTCCTAAAATGTACACTGGTTGTTGGGTTTTTTTTGTGTGAAAGGGTTTCTGGAACACTGAATCAATTTTTATGGATATACGTGCTGCATTAAACTTTCTACTAATACACACACAAACACCTACCTACTTACCTACCCACCTACATTCCTATCTATTAATATACCTACCTACTTACCTACCCACCTATCTTTTTACCTACTTATCTACCACCTACTTATCTATCACCCACATTCCTACCTACTAATCTACCTACCTACCTACCTTTCTACCTACCTACTTATCTACCTTACTTACCTACATACCCACTTACTAATCTACCTACCTACCTTCCTTCCTACCTACCTACTTATCTACCCTATTTACCTACATACCCACTTACTAATATACCTACCAACTTACTTATCTACCTTCTTACCTACCTACTTACCTACCCACCTACTTATCTATCACCTACATTCCTACCTACTAATTTACCTACCTTCCTTCCTACCTACCTACCTACTTATCAACCCTGCTTACTTATAGACCTACATACCTACTAATCTACCTACTTACCTGCCCACCTGCTTACCTACCACCTACATTCCTACCTACTAATCTACTTACCCACTTACCTACCTTTCTATCTTCCTACCTACCTACCTTCTTTCCTACCTACCCACCTACTTATCTACTCACCACCTTATCTACCCACCTACATTCCTACCTACTAATCTACTTACCCACTTACCTACCTACCTATCTTCCTACTTACCTTCCTTACTGCCTACCCACCTAACTGCCTACCTAGCTACCCACCCACTACACTGACCAAGTGTAAATTATAGAAAAATGTTGTTTTTTTTACTTCCCACTCTAGGGCTGAGATCGACAGACTGGCCCAATGTCATCTTCCTAGCTTCTAAGGAAGGGCTGGAATTTGAGACAGCTGCTCCTAGACCATGAGCCACCCCAAACTGACTCTCAAATGCAAACACATGCATAAAATTGCATGGCAAGATTCTTTAAGCACCGGATTTCCAAAGACTTAGGAGGTTTTGATTTTTGAGCTGCTGCTTCCAAAATGTTTAATTGGGTGAGCTAAGTACATTTTTCCCCCCATTCGAAGTCTGGGAAACCCATTTGACTAAGTCAGCTAGATTTTTTTTGCTGCAAGAAGAGACAAAACTCCACCAAGAAATGATGTACTTTATTGCTCTCTTCTACTGTGCCCAGAGACAATATTCAGAAACAGATGGTCCTCCAGAAATCTTCTATCCTCACATATGACTACAACCCTTTTTGGAGTTCTCCTGTATAAGTTTGTCCAAGTACATGTCCAGACATCAAAACATGTAACCATCGGCACGTCTTCTGACCACAAATCCCAGAATTCAATAAGGAAAAATGTGGGTTTCCTTGCTTCCTCTCAACCTCGTGTCATGGAAACTGCTCCAGCAATTACCAACATTTCAGCATCAGGGAAATGTGAGGTGGATTTCTTCCAAAGCCATAATGCAGAGAGTTCAGCAACACCTGAGGGACCAACAGTTCAGCCACGGAGAAAGCTGGACTGAAGGCTGAGTGAGAAGCCCCAGATTCATTGGAACTTATAAGTAATTTATGTCAACCTGCAACAGTCTTTACTTTTCTCCCTGGCTTGTCCAAGAATTGACGCCACCAAGAAGCTTTTTTTGGGGGGCAATAATCGTCTTTATTAAATGCCACTATGAACCCAAGAAAGTGATGGCTATCTGATGCCACTGTTCTTTTTTTTTTCTTTTGCACACTATAAAATAAATCAACAGCAGCTCAACTTCAGGTAGAGATGGACCTTGAAATGCTTTGAGAAGAAATGGAACCTTCTTTCCTTCTCCTCTTTGCTGGCTGGTGAATTCTCCACCTTCACCTCTTCCTTCTTAGGCAAGAAAAACCAAAAGTGCACATACAGACTGGGTGAAACCAGGCTTAATAGCAGTAACTCTGAGAGGGATCTTGGAGTCTTAGTGGACAACCAGCTAAATATGAGCCAACAGTGTGCGGCGGCAGCCAATGCAATCCTCAGTTGCATTAACAGAGGGATACAATCAAGATCACATGGGATACTAATATCACTCTATGAAGTCTTAGTAAGACTACACCTAGAATACCGCATCCAGTTTTGGTCACCATGCTATAAAATAGATGTTGAGACTCTAGAAAGAGTGCAGAGAAGAGCAACCAGGATGATGAGGGGACTCGAGGCTCAAACATATGATGAACAGTTGCAAGAACTGGGCATGGCTAGTCTAGTGAAGAGGAGGACCAGGGGTGACATGATAGCAGTCTTCCAATATTTGAGGGGCTGCAACAGGGAGGAGGGGGTCAAGCTATTTTCCAAGGCACCTGAAGGCCGGACAAGGAATAATGGATGGAAATGGAACAAGGAGACACTCAACCTAAAAATAAGGAAAAAAAATATGACAATGACAGCAATCAACCAATGGAAGAGAAATTGCCTTCGGAAGTTGAGGGAGCTTCATCCCTGGAAGCTTTCAAGGGTAGATTGGACTGCCATTTGTCGGGGATGGTGTGAAAGAGACTGGACTGCCACCTCTCAGAAATGGCGTAGGGTCTCCTGCTTGGGCGTGTGTGTGTTAATCTGTTAATAACTTCTCCGAGAAGGAGAAGAAGGAATCTGAGAGAGTTCCTTGACAGCTGTTCTCTCGCCACTACATCCATGTCCGTTTCTGAAACAACAACCTTCCTTTCTCTGCCAAACTGAGCTGACCTTTCCTTCTCTAATGGGAATATGCATGACACAAGCAATTAGGAAGGATGCACGGAAAGAGCTGAGAAGGCTTTGGCAAGCATCTGACGGAAACAGCAGGTGATGGGTTTTGACACATGCCTTTGGTGTCGCTGTTTGCTCAACACTACACCGGCTTCCCTCAAAGTGTTTTCCAAACCTGTTTCTCAGCTTCCTGGACTAAAAAAAAATGAAGACAAACTCAGATCAGGAGATGCTAACAATAAGCACGACGGTAGCCATTGAAGAACAGCCATTGAAGAACTTAGAACATAGAATAATAGGGTTGGAAGGGGCCTTGGAGGTCTTCTAGTCCAACCTCCTGCTCAAGCAGGAAACCTTTTTTCTCGCTGTCCTGAAATTTCTCCTTAGTTCTAAGTTCTAGGTTGACTTTAATAACTTGAGCTACTAAAAGGACTGTTTCCACTTTTTTTTTTTTACTTCCTTTGGCCATATCTAGTCATCACAAACTGCCAAAGCCTGTGATCACACAACTGATTACAGATTACAGAGTTGGATGGTCTCTTTGGCCCCTCTTTCAACCTGCAGTCCTCTTTGTCCAGAATGTGGATTTTGCTTTCAAATGCTGAATGGACTGCAGATAATAGCAGTAGCAATAGAACTGAGACTTATATACCACTTTACAGTGCTTTACAGCCCTCTCGAAGTGGTTTACAGAGTCAACCTCTTGCCCCCATTTGGGCCCTCATTTCACCCACCTCAGAAGGATGGAAGGCTGAGTCAACCTTGAGCCTGCTGAGATTTGAACTGCCAAATTGCAGTCAGCTGGCAGTCAGCAGAGGTAGCCTGCAGTACTGCACTCTAACCACCGTGCCACTGCGGCTCCAAGATAAACCTCCAAGTGACCTCAACAACTCTCAGAAATACTACTAATGACCAGAGGACTGCAAGGAATATAAAGTAGGCTGGACTAGAAGACCTCCAAGGTCCCCTCCAGCTCTATTCTGATTCTATTCTGCATGTAGATGCCTTCATTGAATTACCTGGTGTCATCGTGATTGGCTCCTGCAAAAAAAAACCCACACGATAATAAAAATCATTGAGTCTATTATTCACTGCAACATGGTTAATACACTCATCAAATTCTGCTCAATGAGCTGATAGTTGGGCTTATTCTTTGCTTCTCGTCTAATTTTCCTCCCCAGGAAATCTGCCAAAAATAAACTGTCCCCTTAAATAATAAAATCAGAAAGACGCTAGCAGGACAGTGGCCAGATAGCCCAAGAGACCAGAAAGCTAAATCCAGGATTATTACTATTATTGTTGCTGTTATTTTCTTTTTAAAAAAATAATTGCTTCTTCTGCAGAAAGTGGAGGGCTCTGCGTCAAATGGGGGAAAAGGGGAGGAGAGATATATTTGGCCAAGGGAGGGAACCGATATGGAGGTGGCTTCATTAAGATGGATGGATCAGAGGTGGCAGGTCTTCTATGCTGAGCTATTCAAAGCGAAATGAGATAATTGCCACCCTTTTGCAACGAGGCTGATCAAGCCGAGAGAAACAAGGTTTAAATTGTACCAATCACTCCTAATCCGGCAGAGTTATTAACAGCGCTCTACCCTGGTGAGACGGCATCTGCTAACTTGAGATAATGATTTATATCACAATTTATGAAAGTTCCAATTTATCCTAATTCAATAAGTGAAGAGTGAGCAAGCTCCGGGGTGACGCAGAGGGAGATTCAAATGGCGACATCGCCTTCTTGACCCAACAGGGTTTCCTCTCTCCCCCCCCCCTCCCCAAAACCCAGCTCAGCAATTTCCCCTCCAGTCAAGAGATTGGCATTTGTGTGTGTGTGTTCCTCATCACAGGGTCGGTCCATTGGGTAAACCTATAGGCTCCCTAACCATGGAGAAAACAAGAATGACTTTCCATAGATCTTAACAGCTCAGCTTTATTTGATCCGTTTTTTAATGGAGCACCAGGATGGATCGATCAATCTCTACCTGGACCTGTTTCAATCCGAAAACCACTCTGTCAAAACACTGCAAATGGGAAAGTCGACAAAGAGACGTTTGCCCTTCGTTCTGACATTGTCTTTCCTCACAGCGTGAGAAGTGGAAGCCATTTTCCTTTCCTTCCCTACAGCCAACCAAGTCCAAAAATACCAGAGAATGTCTAGGAGCCTGCCAGTTTGACAAATTGGCCATCAATAGGCACGTAGACATAAACAACGTCTACATACTGTACGAAAGAGACAATCGACTGACCAAAAAGGGAACAAAAAGACCAAAACATCTCCCCATCAGCGATCAATACTTAGATGAGTATGGATTAAGCTCAAGACCAACAATCAGGTAAACAACTCTCCAATCGAGGAACTGCCAAACAGTAAATAACCCAGCCAAAGATCCTCCAAGACCACTCCCACAAACACTGGCAGGATGTAGAGATATAGAATATAGATTGAGAGTAAATCCCACTCCTTACCAGCACTGATGACGTTAGCTAGTAGGGTAATGAAATGTCTGCAAGAAAATAACCCAGCTCAGAGAGCGCCAAGGACTCTGAGCTACAAATATTCTCTTTTATCAAAGCCATTTTCCTCGGTAGATATGTTACGTCCAGGACTTTCCTAAATTTACACGGGGAGCACCCAAAACCTGCAGATTTTTGTAAATCCGATGCGCTGCTTAGATACACTGCTCAATGCACTGAGATGCATTTCAGATGGATCGTATCGATTCAGTTATTATTACCGTATTGTTATTTTATGCAACAGTTTGGAATGGTGGTTCCCCCCCCAAAAAAAAAAAAATAGCCCTGCTTTTTTTCTCTTTCCATGCGTGCTTTCATCCCTCTTTTCTCCTTACTGTGTTAGTTGAGTTTCTCCCTTTCCCTAGAAAAAATATATTTTAATTGCTTTCCATTCCTTGAGTGTCAGATGTCACCCCCTTTTTGACATCCAATCTTTAACAGTGAGGGAGAGATTTCTTTAAAAAAAAAAAGAAAAAGAAAAAAGTGGCAATGAAATATTTATCAAAATTGTCGTGCTGACCTTTATTCTTTCTTTATTTTTTTTTTGACAACTGTTTGCACACTTGCCAAGGCGGGGAAGTACGAAAGAGTGACTATCTAGCAATGCATCAGCTTTCATCTCTGTTTTGTGGTTTGCCCTCTTACATTCCCCCTTTTTGAAATGGGGTGAACAGATACCCCCAATTACCTTCATCAGGGCTGCTGAAACCAGCAGGAAGTTCTCTCTTTTTTTGAGAGTAACATATTGTAGCAGCAGGAATAAGCTTCTTAACAAACCTCATTTTGGAAATATATTTATAAACCTCAGCTAAGGCTGTTTAGAGAAAAACATGGACTTTCCTGTTTACACCAACTTCTTAGCTGCCAGAAAAGAAGAGGGGGTCAACCTATTATCCAAAGCATCTGAAGACAGGACAAGAAGCAATGGATGGAAGCTAATCAAGGAGAGAAGCAACCTAGAATTAAAGAGAAAATTCCTGATAGTGAGAACAATTAAATAGTGGAATGGCTTGTCTCTAGAAGTTGTGGGTGCTTCATCACTGGAGCCTTTTAAAAAGAGACTGGACAACCACTCGTCTGAAATGGTGTAAGGCCTTCTGCTAGGACTGGAAGACCTCCAACGTCCCTTCCAACTTTGATGTTCTATGTTCTAAGTCAAAGCTTAATCTGTACCACTTTCCAAGTTTGGTCTACCTTGGAGGGCTAACACCAAAACAACAAGAACAAAAAAAACACACACCTGGGTATGTCTAGAGAAAAGAAGGACTGGGGGGACATGATAGTAATCTTCCAATATTTGAGGGGCTGCCACAAAGAAAGAGGAGTCAACCTATTCTCCAAAGCACCCAAAGGTAGAACAAGAAGCAATGGATGGAAACAAATCAAGGAGAGATGAACCTAGAACTAAGGAGAAATGTCCTCATAGTTAGAACAATTAATCAATGGTTTGCCTTCAGAACTTATGGATGCTCTATCACTGCTTGTTTTTTAAGAAGAGACTGGACAATCATTTGTCTGAAATGGTACGGGGTCTCCTGCCTGAGCAGGGGGTTGGACTACAAGACCTCCAAAGTCCTTCCAACATGCCTCCTTGCAACATAAAGCAATAATGTACTCAAAACTTTTTAAAAATGTGCCGATCAGGAAATGTGGGCAGCCAGGGAGGTTAATCAATGAATGTGCCTCTAGCTATGTATATACATTAGAGAATGCCTACACATTTCAGTTGATGAGTTCCCAGAAGAGTAAGTACCTATGTCTATTATCAGTATATCGGATATTTTGGCACTGGAAAGTTTTGTGGTTGAAGTTTTAGATATTGTTGATGTTTGTGCACAATGGAGAAAAGGATGAAAAGGATAATTCTTTTGGAGGGATCATACTCCAACAGTACAAGAAGAGGCTTGTCATGACATTAGAACAAAAACTTGATGTAATTGAAAAACATGTACTTGGCCATAAAATAAGCTCACAAATAGCTACGTGCAAATTCTAAAGTACCTTTAAAATGAAGCCTAAAGAGAATAGAACCTTTGTTCTGTAATTAAGTTTGGGGACAATTTTCATCTAGGTATTGTTCCATTTTTATAAAGCGGGTTGTTGTCAGAAAACTGAGTGAGTTTGGAAACGGGTTTGAATATAAAACGTTGGAGGAAAAGTAGGATTGGCTTCCTAACTAGCATTTAGGAGGCCAATCGTAAGCACAATGGAATCCAATCTTATCATTATTTTTTGTTTCAGTCTTTTGTGCAAGGTTTTCCACCACCACCACCACCACCCCCAAAAATGTAGACTAGAATCAGTAATCTGAAATGTGACTTTGCATTTGTGGAGATTGTAGGAATGAGTGTGTGGGGGTGTCGGTGCGTGAAGCTATTCAATGAACTTCCCAAGTTAACCTCATTCATCCCATTCCTCAACAACAGCTTGTTCTGTTGGGTCTGACCATCCAGCTGGGACTCAATATCTGGATGATCTGTTGGCTGCAGTCAGGCGTGGCCAAACCAGTCACCTGTTAAATTTAGATTTCTTGAATCTGCCAACAGCCTGACACATTGATAAACTGCCATGGTTTTTAGTAAAGGTTGGGAGAACTCACTCGCTCATGGTTAATTGCTTGGTGGTACTGGACCATGAAAAGAACCCTGGCTCTATTCAGAGCAATCTTCTCGTTGCAAAGAATTCAGGGTGGAGAGCAGTTAGTCATCACAATATGAAGGCCAGTCCATCATTCTTCAGACACTGGGGTCAACTCACCTCTCTCAGAACAAAAGGCAGCTAAGAAGTTACCGCCACGGCAGTTGCCATGAAGGGGGGAAAGAGAAGCAATGGTCCCCAGGCCAACATTCACCAAATAATAGACTTTCAGATGGTGGTTCACCAATCTATCTCATGATCCTTCCAGGAAGGTGACTTCAGGAGTATAAATAAGGTGTCTACAAAAGGTTCTTTCTCTACAATAAAACTTTTCCCGAGTGAGACATGTTTAGATGCACTGAGCCCACTATTGTCCAAAGTCTCGTCAAACATGGTTGAATTCTCAGTATAGATCTTGGGAGTAGAATTGATAACACACCTGGGACTTAGGGATGTGACTTCAAATCTTGAATGGCAGGGATGGTTTTCCAGATGTTGGTTAATCTAATTTTAACCAACCTTTAAACTAACAATGAAAAGAAGGACTAGTGGTGACATGATAGCACTGTTCCAATATTTGAAGGGGTCCTACAAAGATGATGGGGTCAACCTATTTTCCAAAGCCCCTGAAGGCAGGACAAGAAGCAATGGATGGAAGCTAATCAAGGAGAGAAGCAACCCAGAACTAAGAAATTTCCTAACAGTGACAGCAATTGACCAATGAAACAGCTTGCGTCCAGAAGTTGTGGGTGGTCAGTTGCTCAAGGTTTTCAAAAAGAAATTGGACAATCATATCTCTGAAATGGTAAAGGGTCTCCTGCTTGAGCAGGAGGTTGGACTAGAAGACCTCCGAGGTCCCTTCCAACTCTATTATTCTATGTTCTAATGTCATTCTTCTGTAGATATCCTCCTAGGCTCAGAGCCAACTCACAAAGGTTGTTTCCTTTTTGATGTGCAGTGCAATTGAAACATAAATGGGTTCAGCAAAGACTCCTTGTCACAACAGAACAGGATAGAAATATCTCGGCCCAATGCACAGGAGAAAAACCAGATCTTCACGGCTCTACGAAAAACTTTGTAAAGTTGGGGCTTAAGGGAGAAGCCACCGAGAAGCACAGCCTGATACGATAAGGAGGGAAAAAAAAAGTATTCTCAGCAGCTTCAGACACAGATCGTTGTGAGAAAGTGTCCCCCTAGGAGAGCGGCATTCAAAAATAGTTTGCGTATTTCACACCTTCATGGTTCTTTTGCAAGACGGTCCTAGAATCTCAGTCCGTATGGATCTTTGTCGTTTTAAAATCCACAGACTATCATTCTCAAAAGCTCTGGGAAGCAGCTCCCAAAACCCAGTGACCTTCCACAATACAGGTAGGCCTCGAGGTACGAGCACAATGGAGCCCAACATTTACAGTTGGCTAAGCAAGACACTTGTTAAGTGGGTTTTTCTTGCCACAGTTGGCTGAGTTAATCACTGCTGTCATCAGTAACACGGTGGTTTGGTGAATCGGGCTTCCCCCTTGACTTGGCTTCCTTGACAGTAGGTTGCAAAACGGGAATCTCATGGTCCCCCACCCATCCCCACCTGGGACAGTCCAACCGTCATAAATAGGAGCCGGTTGCCACGCGTCCGAATTTTGATCACGTGACCCTGGGGTTGCTGCGATGGTCCTGAGTGTGAACAGGGGTCACGAGTCGCTTTTGTAACTTTGAATGGTCAGTAAAGGAACTGTGGTGATTGAGGATTACCTACATTAAGACTAAAATGGTACATCCCTTCGATGGCTCCTTGCTGGGCCCGTTTCTTCCTCTTCCCTGTTTCATGACGTTAGTTCTGCTCTTCCCCTACAATTCTACCTCTTGGGGGAATCCACCACAATGTTCCCCAAACAATGTTCTCCTTTCTGTTCACCTTCCTGGATTCTGTCACCTTTTGATACTCAAATCTCCAATTACACACACACACACACATACACACGGACCACATATTGATGGATGATGTTTTAATCTCTTCCTTTCTCCCCATCGCCATTATGCCCGGTCAAAGACAGCGTAAAGTCCCTGCTAATTAAACCAGATAAATAAAATCACATTGCTTATAATTACTAGGGACAATTTGGCTTAATTAGATGTTAAGCTTACTAGCCTCTCTCCTTTACAGGCCCGGATAAATACCTATGCCTCACCCTCATAGGTGGCCGCTTAAAAAACGGTAACAGCTTTGTTGCTCTTTCTATAATTAATGACCATTAAAGCCACTAATTAGGTCATAACTTTTAAATAAGTTGGCCTAATTATCTCTGGGTACACGGTGAACTGATTTGATAGGGACAAAAGCCTTCCAAACAATGAGGGATATGCCATTCAGCAGCCGCCAGAGTTCTTCACCACGCGTCCATCTCCAGGAGAAAAGAGCAAGTCAACAATAGCTTGCACACCTACAAAGAGAGGTCAAAAGCACAGGATGTGAGTCACACTCACTTCCTCTTCTGTTTACTGAGAGTTGGCGAAGTAGGGCGGAGAGCAGAGTGGAAGCGCAAGCATCAGAACGAAGGAAGAACTGAGTGTCAACTTCCTTTCAGTGCAGTAACAGATGGACATCCCATTCGCTGTATTTTTTTTTAATACACACACACACTATATTAACACAAGGGAGAAGAAGAGAATGAAGCAATCCAAAGAAGGCTCTGGGCTCCCGTTTAGAGATAGCGAAAAATGTGTCTGCCATGTGAGGACATAATCCTCACTGACGCACATACTAGTCAACATTGTTTTCTTTGGGGAAAGCTTGAGAACATTGGTTCAGCTTCGTTCCGTCTAGTCAATAAAACCATCTGTATCGGTGCAGGTTGTATGGTGTGTGTGTGTGTGTGTGTCCCCCCCCCCAGAAGCAGAGCAAGAATATCTTCCTCTGCCTTGGGACCGTTGCTTCGGGTATTTCATTTCGAGGGAGGGAGTTGCCAGGCTAGGAGATGGTTTTCAGAAAATCTTTGACCTTTCCGAGAGGTCCCAGGTTGCCAAAAATATTTACAGGAGTGAGGAATTCAATTACTTGTGACGTGATCCTGCTCACAACACGGAGAGGGTCTCAAAGCAAAGAGGAAAAAGAAGATTGCTCCGGTGATATATCACTTTGGCTCGCCCTGTGAAATCCTTGGCAAGGATTGTTGACCGTAGGAGCAGTTGAACTTCTCCTTGGAGATGGCAACATTCATATGGACCTTTTTTTTCCATCCCTAATTACGAGGGTGCAGAGAAACTAGTTAACTAACCTGGATTATTCCACGTTCAGGATGACTTCTGAAATTCTTCGCACATACTTTGATTCATCTTTGTTCCAGCAGCAATGCAATGCAGATAGCCTTTGACGTATGACAGTTCGTTTAGCAATTGTTCAAAGTTACGACGGTTCTGAAAGAAGGGACGTATGACTGTTTTTCCCCAGTTTTGGCCTTTCCAGCAGCCCCATGGTCACGTGATCCAAATCCAGATGCTTGGCAACTGGTTCATATTTGTGGGATTATAGAATAACAGAGTTGGAAGGGGCCTTGGAGGTCTTCTAATCCAACCCCCTGCTCAGACAGGAATTCCTATACCATTTCAGACAGAATCAACTGAAAGCAACTTTAGATAGATGGATGGATGGAGAGAGAGAGAGAGAGAGAGAGAGACTTATATAGAGATAGATAGATAGATAGATAGATAGATAGATAGATAGATAGATAGATAGATAGATAGATAGATAGATA
>JANHFL010003861.1:321156-334314 GCA_032468155.1 Oxyrhabdium leporinum | reverse complement strand
AGGAGGAGGAGGAGGGAGGAGGAGGAGAAAGAGGAGGAGAAAGAGGAGGAGAAAGAGGAGGAGAAAGAGGAGGAGAAAGAGGAGGAGAAAGAGGAGGAGGAGAAGGGGGAGACTGATGGGTCCTTGATGCTCTCTGAGCTTGGTTGTCTTCTTGCAGATGTTTCATTACCCAACTAGGTAACATTATCAGTGGTAGAAGGGAGTGGGGTTGGAGGAAGAGGAGGAGGAGGATGACTATGGGGTCCTTGGTGTTCTCTAGACTTGGTTGTTTTCTTGCAGACATTTCATTACCCAACTAGGTAACATTATCAGTGCTAGAAAACCAACCACATCAGTTTCCAATTCTCTCAGATAAACTTGTCCCAAAGATGCTTTCTCAAGAGACAACTGGACTTTCTGGTTTTTGGTTAAAGACGTTTCACTTCTCATCCAAGAAGCTTCTTCAGCTCTGACTGGATGGTGGGGATTTATACTCCTCCAGTCTACAACACAGTCCTTTCAACAGTTCCAAAAAGGCTCCACACCTCCACATTGTGGGGTCCTTGATGCTCTCTGAGCTTGGTTGTTTTCTTAGAGACATTTCATTACCCAACTAGATAACATTATCAGTGTTAGAAGCAAGTGAGTTTTGTTATCTGTTTACATCCTTGGTTGAGGTTTCTCTACAGGCAAATTTCTCCCTCCCACCCCTGCCAAATGATTGCACTGCTATTTTTCTCCTAAACGTGACAGCATCTTTAATTGTTACAGGTTTCATTCAGGTCAGGCAACTTCCCAGCTCCTCCTATAGATTAATTCACCAATCATCCTGCAAGTTCAAGTGCTCTGTCTTTTCTCACACCAGATTGCAAAACATAGAGAGAGGTTTTGATCAAGGTTTAATTAAACCAGGCTAAATAGTTTAATTGGAAAAAGTAGCCTCCATCCACCGTCTTTTTTTTTTCCTCCTAGGACCATAAATTAAATCCATCTTGGAGCTGGAATGATTGGCAAAGAGGTCTCAAACTTGAATAACTTTCTCCATGCCAAAATCTACACATCAAAACACACCTGGGAAAATGACTTATGAAAAAGGTTTACTGGAGGGAGAATTGTTCGAAGAACAATCTCCAGTGTGGGCCTATTTAAAAGTACGCATTAAATGCATCTGTGTTTTTTTTTTCTTTTAGAAAATGAATATTAATGAAAACAGAATACAAAATGTTCACGTTATTCAGTTTTATGGTTCTCTGCAAATGTAAATTTCCTAACCTTGGAAAGCTATCTCTAAAATGATCTGTGGTGTCAAATATAGAGAAATTGGTGATACATAGATTCAAGGTCACCCCAAAAGGAGGACTAAAACAAGTATAGGATAACAGAGTTGGAAGGGACTTTGGAGGACGTCTAGCCAACCCCCTGTTTAATCAGGAAACCCTATACCATTTCAGACAAATGGCTATCCAATCTCTTCTTAAAAACCCCCCAGTGATGAAGCACCCACAACTTCTGGTGGCAAGCTGTTCCACTGGTTAATTGTTCTGTCAGGAAATTTCTCCTTAATTCTAGGTTGCTTCTCTCCTGGATGAGTTTCCATCCATTGCTTCTTGTCCTGCCTTCTGGTGCTTTGGAGAATAGCTTGATTCCCTCTTCTTTGTGGCAACCCCTGAGATATTGGAACCTTGCTATCATGTCATCCCTGGACCTTCTTTTCATTAAACAAGACATGCCCAGTTCCGGCAACCGTTCTTTATATCTTTTAGCCTACAGTCCCCTAATCATCTTGGTTGCTCTTCTCTGCACTCTTTCCAGAGTTTCAACATCTTTTTTTACATCACGGCGACCAAAACGGGATGGAGTATTCCAAGTGTATCCTTACCAAGTTAACGGTAGATATGATGTTGTGACGCCCGTTAGTAAGCGTGTCTACATCACATGCATGTAGAAAAGGATGGGGTCTGGATTGTGATGCTGTGACCAGTCATTTTGCCTGCTTTGACCCCTGTTGGTTGCCACCACCTTTAATTTCACCGACTTTGCTATTAAAAGTGTGATTATTCTTTTGAAACCTGCTATCTGTCCATCCATCTTGGCTGTCGTTTTTTCTATTAAAATCACTGCCAAGGTGGAATACCACAAAATATTCCTCCAGTTTGTTCTCCAGCTGTCCTTGTTGGTCCCTTTGGTGCATTTATGACAAATCTCAAAACAACCAAGTCTCTTTTTTTAAACATTAATGGTCAGGTCCACCATCTTGGCTACTAAATGAGGGGCTGTGAGAATGAACGACCGATAGCATTTCCCCTGTTCCACCTCTCCACTCTTACTTCACTCCAGACAATTTCTCAGCAAGGAAGCTGGAATAGACAGAACGGTTGCGAACCAATTTTCAGAATGAAAAGCAATGATTCAATTAGAGAGATGGTCTAAAAGCCTTATTAGATGGAGAAGTTTTATTCCTCTGGCTTCAGGCTCTGAAGGCGAGGTGGCCATAGAAAGGCACTCTGTGAACACAACGTCTTCCATTATTTCATAAAATGCTGGCAACCAAGCTCTGTTATCAAGATCCATAAGCATTTATTATAGGACTAGAAAATAATTGGTCTTTATCCCCGTTCACAGGGATAGGAAATTACCCCCTTCTTGAGGGATCTCCACGGAGCTCTAAATCTAAGCTCTAAAACATATGAAGAACGGTTGCAGGAACTGAGCTTGGCTAGTCTAGTGAAGAGAAGGACCAGGGGAAACAGGAGAACTGTCTTCCAATATTTGGGGGGCTGCCCCAGAGAGGAGAAGGGGGGTCAAGCTATTCTCCAAAGCCCCCCGAAGGCCAGACAAGGAATAATGGATGGAAACTGAACAAGGAGAGATTCAACCTGGAAATAAGGAGAAACATTCTGACAGGGAGAGCCATCAACCCATGGAAGAGAAGTTGCCTTCAGAGGTTGTGGGAGCCTCATCACTTGAGACTTTCAAGAAGAGATTAGACTGCCATTTGTCGGAAGTGGTGTAGGGTTTCCTGCTTGGGCAGGGGGTTGGACTGGATGACCTACAAGGTCCCTTCCAACTCTGCTATCCTGCTACTCTGAGATCTCAAGCTTCTGATATTATTTGTAAAAAAAATATGGGGTGGCATGAAACATTCCTGTTCTTCTAGCCTTCTAGTTTATCATGTCTACATAGTTGTTGCAGGATCCAATCCGGGACCAGTGAGAGAAAGAAGAAGCAAGGTACAAGTCCAACCACATGGCACACCCTGCCATGCATCAAAAACATTTCAGAAACCATAGAACACAGATCTGCAAGTGGGCATCACACATCACCCAGACGCTGCTGTACAAGGACAAATTATGTATTGTAAAGATCGTTTAGAGGTGGGAGATACTTCTAATGTAATCTACCAGATCCCCTGCATGGATTGCCCCTGTGACTACATAGCAGAGAGAGAAGGAAGCTAACCAACAGATTTCCAGAACACAAGGGAGTGGTCAGACGAGGAGACCCGAATTCATTGGTAGCCTCACACTGCAATGAACAAGGACATGCATTCAATTTTGCCACTACCAAGATTGTCGGACGAGCAGGCATAAAAACAGCCAGGGAAGTGATTGAAGCCTGGAAAAACAGGCCCATCAGTCAGCAGGAATGCTGTTTTACCAACTGCTTAGAAGGTGAGGGCTGGGCAGTACAATCAAATGTAAATGGTCCCAGTGACCGACCCAGATTGGATTTTACGGGATTATCCTGGGTCACGTACATTCGCCTTCCTTTTACATCGTTCCATTCAACTCTAAGGGCCACTGAAGCCAATCTCCAATGCAGAAATCCGGATGGTTAAGAAACAGCTTTATTCAGGAACCCCTAATAAAGATCCCAGTTCATCCACCACCCCTCTTAGTCTTTCTTTGATTAGAGAAGGAGGAGGAGGAAGGTCTCAGCTTTGTGCTGAATCCCAAGACTCACACTTGTGATAAGAAATGAAGTCTGTTCCTGAGCTGGTCTTTTTCTTTTTTCTTTTTTTTTTTCTTACGGCATAAGTAATGAACCAAATTGAAAGACAGATCAGGCATTGGGTGGAATTACTGCCTCATCCAGGCTGGAGATAATCGATACAGCGCTCGCTTACCAATCTCATCTGCATGTCGACTCCATCTCACAGGCTGTCCTTCAACAAATTCATCTCGCCGGAGGTCCAATAAAGCATGTTGCTGGCATTGATCTGGTTTATTCATCACTGGGCATAGAAAATGCATCACTTAAATTAATAGAAGGATGGGCAATTAGGCCATGAAAAGTTAGCCCGCTCCCAGGGAACAGGGTACATTGTGCAATTAAGGAAGAAAATATTAGAAGGGCTGAGGAAATGTATCTTAGCTCCATCTACATATCCCTTTGCCTGGAAAGAGCAGATGGGCAAGTGAGTTTTCAAGGACTAACAGATGGAAGGGACCTTGTAGGTCGTCTAGTCCAACCTCCCTCACCCACCCAAGCACCATTTCTGAAAGTCTCTTCTTGAAAGCCTCCAGTGATGAAGCTCCCACAACGACTAAGGTGTGATCCTGAGAGCTGGCTGTTTTAAAAAAATTTCTCAGAGAAGCAGAATAACAGAGATGGAAGGGACCTTGGATATCTTCTAATCCAACCCCTGCTCAAGCAGGAGACCCTATACCATTTCAGACAAATGGTTGTCCGATTCTTAAAAAAACTCCTGTAATGGAGCATTCACAACTTCTGGAGACAATCCATTCCACTGACTAATTGTTCTAACTCCCAGGAAATTTCTCCTTAGTTCTAGGTTGGTTCTCTCCTTGATGAGTTTCCATCCATGGCTTCTTGTCTTGCCTTCTGGTGCTTTGGAAAATAAGTTGACCCTCTGTTCTTTGTTGCAGCCCCTCAGATATGGGAAGACTGCTATCATGTCACCCCTGGTCCTTCTTTTCATCAAACAAGCAGATCAAAGGCCCTTGGTTTCTTCAAGGAAGTTGATTGATGGTTCCACACAGGCCCTATCGCCATTGTGAGAAATGTGGTACAATGGGAATTGCAAGTGAGCTTAGACTTTGCATCCTTTGTCTGGAGCTCATTTGGGGTATTGAGATAAACAGCTTCTTGCAAATGCATTCGAGTGAGGAAACATCTCCAGAGGTTGTATCTTTATCTCCTCTTCTACCAATGTATCCCTCTGGGAGGTGTTAGTGCTCTCCCAACTCCCATTAATGTCATCTGGAATTAGGGATTCCTACTTAGGGCACCTGCCCTTTGAATTGTTATTGCCAGCATTGTATCTTGGCTTGGCTGCAGCATCCTGTCGACCAAATTTGGATTCCGTCAGCATTTTCTTCTGACGATTGTTTCCTCGCCGGCGAAGATCAGCCGGGCGAATGTTAATTGTTTAGCAGACCCTCTTTAGAAATTAATTTACAATGGTACAAATTCAAAGAATATGCAAAAGTGAAATTAAAAAGCGTCTCAATTAACATACAAAAGCCAGCGCGCTCCGCCCGCTTGGCTGAACATCTCCGTCGAGGCCCCGGCGGCCGATAGAAAGGAACAGAAACACGAAAGCGCACGGATGGAACAGGCCCTTGTGGGGAGGGGCAACGGGGAGAAGCAACAAACACAGGGTTTTCTATTAGGAGGCCTCAAAAAGCTTTATTGCACGGAAAAGCTCGTTTCGGAACACAGTGGGGGAAATGCAAACGCGACTAAATGGGTTTTGCGGAAAAGTCATTTGGGGGTTTGAAATGAGGTGGTGAGCATAAATGCCATCTAAGCAGGCGAGAAGTCAGAAATCCGACAATTATCGTTTGTTCCAAGATTGGAGGGTATTAAAAAAAATAAATAAAATGGTGGGGCCAGAGGCCACGCACAACGGAGGGCAGCAAGTAGAGAGAATTTCCCCGCCCTGCTGTAGGACTTCATTGCGAAGGATCAAGGAGAGGGGGAGATAAGACATTTGCCCTGCCCAAATGCCGACTGTGAAAGGAGGATTGATTTTCCATATTGGTTAAGGAAAAAAGGATCCACTGTAGAGTGGTCTTCCTAGACAGTGATCTCACATACAGGGGAGGGATCTCAGGATCCATTGTGGAAGCCAACCTGTAATGAACCCAGAGATCCAACCTAGAATTAAGGAGAAATTTTGTAACAGTGAGAAAAATTAATCATTCATTTTTGCCTCCAGAAATTGTGGGTACTCCATCACCGGAGGTTTTCAAGAAGAGGGTTGGTGTCCTTTTTGAGAAGGTGGTTGGACTAGAAGACCTCTGACGTCCCTTCCAACTCTGTTGTTCTCTACATTGCGGGGGGTGGGTGGTTTGGTGTGGATCCAATTGCCATATAATTACCATAAACCATGCAGAATTAGTAATTTTAATTTATTTTATTTATTAAAAAAAAAAGAGGCTTCCAAAAGGCCACAAGAAGAGCTTCACAAATTCGGATGGAAGAGTTGTTTCCCAACTTGCACACCAAACACAATGGGATTTGTATGGAAAGGGAGGGGAGGGGGAGAAGATTGGACATTATGACAATGTTCCTAATCACAAAGCAAAATGGACGGACTCCTGAATAGGATCGATGCAAAAAAATAAAATAAAATAAAAATCTCTTCATCGTTTCAACAGCACTCAGGCCTCAACCACACAATATTTAATTTACAAGCTGCCTGAGAGAGAATGTGCGAGCTGGTGTACATGTCTGTGGGGCGGCTGCCTGTGCTTTTTGGGGAGTCCTACAAAACATTTCCATTCTTCTGCTTTTCACACGGAATTGAGACTGGGCAATGTCAAGATGTGCCGGGGACTTAATGTGATCTTGCCAAAAAATCTCATGCATTGAATCAAGTTAAATAGCTTTACTACATCTTGAAGATAGCTCAGGATGAGGACACGAGGGTGAAATGGTGAAAAGAATGAAATTGCAGGAACCGTGTATGTCTAGTCTAGTGAGAAAAAGGACTCGGGGAGATATGCTAGCGATGTTCCAGTATTTGAGGGGTTGCCACAAAGATGAGGTGGGGTCAACTGATTGCCCAAAGCACCTGAAGGCAGAGCAAGAAGCAATGGATGGAAACTAATCAAGGAGGGAACCAACCTCCTTTATTAAGGAGAAATTTCCTGAGGAGAACAATTAAGCAGTGGAACAGCTTGCCTTCAGAAGTCATGAATGCTCCAACACTGGGAGTTTTTAAGAAGGGATTGGACAGCCACTTGTCTGGAATGGTATGGGGTCTCCTGCTCGAGCAAGGGGTTGGACTTGAAGACCGCCAAGATCCCTTCCAACTCTTGTTGGTCTATGTTCTAGGAATCCTGAAATGCCAAGAACTGTCCGTGGTTCTGGAAATACAGGGAAATGGCTACACTCTCAGAAGCACTGGTGCAAAACTGTGAGCGAAGCAAGCAGACTGTTCCCATGGACAGCTGAACAAAGTAATTTTCTGCTCAGGACTTAGGCAATTATGCAGATTGCAACTGGCAATTTCTCTGCCAGCTGCCAGAAACTCATTTGCTTGCTGAATCATACATCTTGCCACTGGAGATGGGGAGGTGAAAATGGCAGATTGAAAGCACCTGGCACTTCTACATGTGCTTGCTTGGCCACCGTATTAAAACAAAAACAAAAAAAAGTGAGGATTCAAAATCAAGTGCAATAAAAGCTTGATTGGCTTGTAACATATATCTCCCCACGGTTCAAGGGGGTGAAGAGAGAGCTACTTTCAAATGGCTTTAAAGACTCGGAAGAAATTCTGGGCACATCCTGGAGAGAGAGAGAGAAGTTCCCTGAAGATGGGCTCCAGCACGAGTCCCAAAGCTCAGAGGATAAAACCTCCAGCATTATCCTGGGACACATAGACTCACCTTCATTCATAGTTGGAAGAAATGCTCGTGTTCATATTTGGGTGGTCTTGTATTTACTGAGCATGCAAGATACTGGATGTTATGTTTTTTCTTCTGATGATCTCCAACCTTCTTAGCTTCTCTCATTTCCATATGATTTCCAAATGAAGACTTCAGGAATCCACTGTATTTATAGATTCCCTACCACCACCACCCCTCCTTCCAACTGGGAACTGTGCCTGTCCAGGGATGTCCCAAAGGTGCTTTTTTCCTTTTTTTTCAACAGGCAACTTGACTTTCTGTCTTTTCTTTTAAGACATTTCACTTCTCATCCGAGAAGCTTCTTCAGCTTTGACTGGATGGTGAGGAATGGAAGGATTTATATTCCTTGCAGACAGCTGGTCATTTGCATCCTTTTGGAGAGTTATTGAGGCCACTTGGAGGTTTATCTGTGTCCTCAGGGTCACCTGAGTAGTGTAAGTGGTTCCTGTAGTCGAAGATTGCTATGCAGTCTGGGATGAACACCCTTCGAATGGTGTGGGAACATGAACAGACTAGACATACATGGTTCCTGAAATTTCATTCTTTTCACCGTTTCACCCTTGTGTCCTTGTCCTGAGCTATCTTCAAGATGTAGTAAATTGCAGACTACAGGAACCATTTGCACTACTCAGGTGACCTGGAGGATACAGACAAGCCTCCAAGCAGCCTCAACGACTCTCTGAAAGGATGCAAATGACCAGCTGTCTGCAAGGAGTATCAATCCTTCCCTTCCCCACCACCATCCAACTCAGAGCTGAAGAAGCTTCTTGGATGAGGAGTGAAACGTCTTCAAAGAAAAACCAAGAAAATCCAGTTGCCTCCTGAAAAAAGAAAAGAGCACCTTTGGGACAACCCTGACGGTTTCAAACCGGTTTCAAACACAATGTGAAATTCTCAGACGCTCTAAGGCTGAGGTAGAAGCGGTTCGAACGTTGGAAGACAATTTGAGAAACCACAAGGCAATTTGCGTTAAGGTTAAATATAATATACTCTGTTCTGTTTAAAATATTGCCTTGACTTCGAACTGAACTGGGCTAAGGATAGCCTACCTTATAATATGGGGAATGCTTTCCTGTTCCTGTCTATATATATATGTTTTTCTGAAGGTTTAATTTTTATCTTCCTATGCTTTTGAAAGCTATCCCGTGTCTTAAAGGAATAAGCAACAGATCTATTTATATACACATTTATTTAAAAATCCATATCTTAGGTTAGTGTGGGTCAACCTAATTCCTTCCACCAATCTTTTTTTCAGGGTCTACAGTTGCGAAACCACAAAAGACTCTTTTTTACTGAAGGGAGCACAAGAAAGGAATAGGTGGCAAGGTATAAGCAAATATTTTGGATCTATTAATTCCTATCACAGGAGGAAAAATATTGTCTTTTTTAAGAAATAAACATCACCGCATGAGCACCGGACTTCCCCTTGCTAGTAAAAGAAGTCTGAACGAGCAATCTGCCTACATATCTATTTTCTTGCTGTGTTGGTATTTTTTTTTTCTTTTCTCAAAACTGTTGGCATGGCACTTTTAGGTTGTCTGCCAACTGTACAGAAAATGCAGAGGAAAAACGAAGGGTGACTCAGTCCGTCAATAATCGAGACACCTTGTTTTCCCCGCGTCCCATATTTTCTCTGACCTCGACTTAAATAAAGTTGAAAGAAAAAGCTTGAAACAAATGAGCAAAAAAAAGACTGCTCTTTCCTGTCCTTTCCACCCACAGGAGCCCTGGCTGAAATCGCTGAGTGAGAAGAGATGATGGAGGTCGAGATGAATAACAGAACAGAATAACAGAGTCGGAAGGGACCTTGGAGATCATCTAGTCCAACCCCCTGCTCAGGCAGGAAGCCCTATATCATTTCAGGTAAATGGTCATCCAATCTCTTTTTTAAAACCTCTGGTGTTGGACAGTTCCACTGATTCATTCTTCTCACTGCCAGGAAATTTCTGCTTAATTCTAGGTTGGATCTCTCTTTGATAAGCTTCCATCCATTACTTCTTGTCCTGCCTTCAGGTGCTTTGGAGAATAGGTTGACCTCCTCTTCTTTGGGGCAGCCCCTGAGATATTGAAACACTGCTATCATGTCACCCCTAGTCCTTCTTTTCATTAAGCCAGACATACCCACCTCCACCAACCGTTCTTAATATATTTTAGCCTCCAGTCCCCTAATCATCTTGGTTGCTCTTCTCTGCACTCTTTCTAGAGTCTCAACATCTTTTTTTTACATCATGACGACCAAAACTGGACGCAGTATTCCAAGTGTGGTCTTACCAAGGCATTATAAAGTGGTATCGACGCTTCCGTTGATCTTGATTCTTTCCCTCTGTATATGCAGCCTAGAACTGTGTTGGCTTTTTTGGTAGCCGCAACACACGGCTGGCTCATATTTCAGTGATGCCCACTAGGGCTGCAAGATCCCTCTGACAGGGTTAACTCTTGGTTGGTTAAATTTGTGAGCCAAGCTCAGAACACCCAAGCTTCCATACCATCACCCATCCTATGTCTTAATTTTGGGCTAGTCCTCCCAGCGACTGACAGCAATGTCTTCTGAGCAGTCGAAGACCAGGGAGATGTGACTTGATTTCCAAGCCCCCCAGTTAAAATAAGTAGCAAATGCACAAAGTTCCAACTGCCTTTGGAAGCATCTTCAAACTTACGCCACAAAATGCCGGAACTCTCTTGCACCTTCTTCTGTTTTCTATTGATTTGTTGCAAGTTCTCTTTCTCCACACCAGCCTTCAGAAGGCAGAATGGCCTGCAAATTAATTAAAGCCACAAGGGAGGTGCTGCGTCCACAGGGATCAAGAGTTGAGCTCTCTCTCTCAAAATTTAGCCGATGGCTTTCCAAGAGAAGCGGATACTGCCAAGCCTCCCTTAATAACTTACAATTACTTAGGCATTGAGAAAGTTTAAAAAAAAAAAAGGCCATAATAAATACGGGAAGTCTGTAGCTTGTGCCGAAGCCCGCCTTGGCTATGATCCCAAGAGCTTTTCCCTGGAGGCAGATTCTACAGCTGAGTTGCAAACGCAAAGAGGGAAAAAAATCCCACAAAAACAGTAGAAAAGTCCAGGATGCCAAAAGGACATTCACACAGGAGTCCTGGTCCCGTAAAAATCAGCACGTTGAAACCGTTTGCCAGCTTGATTCATTTCCAACCCCAAAATGTTAACAAACACCAGGCCCTTAAGTATGGCATGATTAATATTGATTTTAATATGCAATGAGTTTCCTTCTCGGTCTAATTGACCTTCGGAGTCCTATACGAGGAGCCGATGTTTACAGAAACCACCGCAGAGGTGGAATTTGAAATGGTGTCAGGTGTTCTGGAAAGGAAGGCTTGGGCATTGCCAGTTGCTTAGCTCGAAATCCCATTTGGGCCCAGCGGGTTGCCATCTTGAGGTACTAGAGAGAAAAATCTAATTTGTGCTCTGAGCTTCTTTTCAATCCTCATCCCTGCCACGAAAATAACATTTTGGGGGCTCTTGGCGGGCTTCTCGAGAAGCAAAAGCGGTGATAAATTAAGCACGGGAAAATGCACATTTGCTGAAGAGAAGCCATTTTGCCTGCTTAGAGAGAAGAGGGAGATGCATATTTACCTCAATCAGCCTCCCACTTTGTTAAAATTCCTCATCTCCATGTAAGCAGAGGCCAGATGTGCAACCACCACCTACTTGTCCCCATTGAGTGATAAATATCCCAAGAGTCTTTGCCCTAAAAGCACTGACAGAAAAACCTCCCATCTTTCTCACCACCTTCCTGTCCCTTGGCTTGGTCCTCCTGAAGTGACCCAAACAAAGAAGAGCCAGTTGGTCATTCTATGTCAGATGCAAGCAACCAGAAACACTCCTGAATAGCCTCAGTTTTATTATTTATCCCCTAAGTTACAAGAATCTCACCCGCCTGTTTCCCTTCCCCTAGAAATGACCATAAAAGGCTTCATGGGGAGGTTGTGCTTATGCCCTTTGCGGATGTGCAAGGATTCCAAGCTAGGCCCCTGCTTGACTCCTCCTTCCAGCCTGGCTAGCAGTTTCCCAACAGTGTAACTCCTTGGAAGGAAAACAAAGCTTCACTGTGAGGAAGAATAAGAAAACACAAAGGAAGCAACCATCCTACCCCTGAATCTCAAGTGAGCATGCTTTAGCCCCAAAGGAGAAGGAACAAAGATCAAGTAAAAATGTCTCCAATAATTCAGAGGACATCTCAGACATCCACGACTATCAGATAGCAGAAGGTGGAGCAACACAAATCAAAACTCTGCCTGGACCTCAACAGAGTCCTCGAGTTATCCTTTGCTTACATTTGGCAATCTAGAGCGAGAAGTGCAAACATCTTCACATCTTGAGCCCAAGAGGTTTCTCTGATGTTTTTTTTCCCCACCTGGAATTGTGTGGGTCATAAGTGCTGCTGGAGATGTTTCTGCAAACAGACCGAGAGGAAGGCATTTAATTAGCCCCAGTAGAAAAGAGACACATTTTGCTTCCAGGACTCCAGGAGTGATATTCAATACTGTGGGTTCAAACTCTTCCGGTTGGTCTTTCCCTCCAGCTCTTGTTTTTCTCTGAGGACTCGGCAGGTAACACCAGGCAATGGACCAAGTTGGAGAGTTTTCACCACACAGCTGACTGGGGTGAAGTAGCTTTAGCCCTAGGCAAAGCTGGAGCTGACTTTCAACTCTATTTTGGAGCTAAGTCTAATCTAATTAACTCCGCTAACGTTCCCATAACACAGTAAGCTCCTCTTGACCATTGCCAGCCATCCTAAGGCAATCAAATAACTTTATCTGCTTAGTAAATCTAAGTGAGCAAGCTCAAAACAAACCAAAAATAAAGTTCTCATCCCCAGAGGATGTCGAAATCAAGAGCTCTCTTTTACCCAAAGGGGGAAAAAAATGGGAAAGCATCTTCAGGTACAATTAATACTTGGGGATGACTTGTCCTCTAGGACTATTTGAAACTTTAATCGGAAAGCAAGTCTTCAAACAAACAGCTTTTCCCCAAACATATCAGAAAGGGGATCTGAATTGTCAAATTGAATAAAATGCCACAAAAGCATTTTAAGAAAAAAAACAAAAAAACAGTGCACTGAGTTTCCTAACTGCTTCAACTCTGAGTTCCTAGCAAAGGTTTAGATCAGATTGAAATTAATCTCCCTATCCATCTGCAACCTTTGTGGCTGCTCCCCCCTCCTCTGCAATGGATTTCTTCCTGATCCCAAAGGTGCTTTTTCAAGAGGCAACTGGGTTTTCTGGTTTTTCTTTGAAGATGTTTTGCTTCTCAACTAAGAAGCAGAGCTGAAGAA
>JANHFL010003861.1:283492-294843 GCA_032468155.1 Oxyrhabdium leporinum | reverse complement strand
CTCCTCCTCCCCCTCCTCCTCCTCCTCCTCCTCCCTGCAAATCCCATTCCTTTCTAGCACTGATGATGCTACTTAATTGGGTCACGAAACATCTGCAAGGAAACAACCAAGCTCAGAGAAGACCAAGCACCCCACCGTTCAACTCAATTGACCTACAATTATTCTTCTCGATTGATATTAAAGACTGATGCAAAAATAAAGAAAGAAAGAAATGAGGCAGGGGCTATTTGGGTTGGATTTAAAAAAAAATATATATATGCAGGCACCAGCCCTGTTGGAAAGGAGATACTCACACAGGTTGGGGAAGTGGGCTGCAGCTGGGAAGGCTGTTCTCATCAAAGGCATTGAGGTCACATCGGCACCAGTCCTCAATCACATCTCCTTTCCCAGAGCACCAGTAAGAGCTCATGAGGGCTCCCTTGAATGCCTAGGAAGGAGAGGAAAAAAAACAGACAAATGGTTTGGAGAGAAAGGACGGTGGAGGAATGCAGTGACAAACAACCGGTTAGTTGTACAGGAAGAAAGAGGTGGTGGGATGTCTTTGGGGATTCTCCGCCATCCAAGGTCCTGATTCTCCCAAAGGTCCTTTTTTCAAGAGGCAACTCTTGTTTTTCTTTTGAAGACGTTTCGCTTCTCGTCCCAGAAGCTTCTTCAGCTCTGACTGGATGGTGGTGGGGAATGGGAGGATTTATACTCCTTGCAGACAGCTGGTCCTTTGCGTCCGTTGAGAGGGTCATTGAGGCAGCTTGGAGGTTTATCTGTGTCCTCAGGGTCACCTGAGTGGTGCAAAGAAGTTGGAGGGTTCTTGGAAGTGCTGAAAGGACTGTGTTGTAGATTGGAGATAGATGATGCCGTGTCCCTCCCCCTCTGTTGGGAGAGGGCTGTTCAGTTTTGACATAGATGGCCTCTTTGACCCCTCTTTCAAACCAGTGGTCCTCTCTATCCAAAACATGGACTTTGTTGTCTTCAAAAGAGGGGCCTGTGTCTTTTAAATGCAGATGGAGAGCTGAACCTAGTCCGGATGGGTTTGTTCTCCTATGTTGGGTCATGAGTTTATGAAGTGGTTGTTTTGTTTCCCCCAATGTACAGATCTGCCTTAGTCTATTCTTGGGTTTGAAGTGTGCACGTATGTTATGTTAGCCGAAGATCCTCCTGAGCTTTTCTGACATGCCTGCGATGTACAGAATGACAATGTTGCTTCGTTTATTGTTCTCGTCATTGTCTGTTACAGAGAAGCTCCTATAAGGTCTTTTTTGAGATTTGATGAAGGCCCACTTGGGATAGCCAAGTCCAGTTGTCCAGTTGCCTCTTGAAAAAGGCACCTTTGGGACAGCCATGACCTGGGCGACATTCCTGGTTACGATTCTCAAGAACCCTGACCCAGATACATTTGGAGAGTTGATTCATTTTTCTATTCTTGTTTTCCACCACAAAAAAAAAAAAAAAAGATCTACTAATTTTGGAAAAAAAATGTTACTGTTGTTTTGGGCTTTTTGAATTCTCCTTTTGAGTGCGAGCCAAAAACAACTTCAAGGGATCTTGGAATGAGCTTTGATTTTTATCCCGGTGTGGTGAGCACAGCAATCAATTTCACGAAGGTCTGACGAATCATAAATAAAGAGCTGATCAATACTATGTATGCATTTGCATCTGCCCCCTCCCCCCTTACAATAAAAGAAATAATCTTGTTTTCATTGATCCAAACTTCATTTTGGAAATGTGTTGTTAGCTTGTTTCCAAATGGGAATGAGAATAACAGAGTTGGAAGGGACTTTGGAGGTCTTCTAGTCCAACCCTCTGCTAAGACAGGTTTGGGAAGCTCTGCCCTAGATGAGTTGGTCAACTTACCATCTTTTAACCAATACATTGGCAAAATTACAGAATAACATTTGGAAGGGATCTTGGAGGTCAACTCTTTGCTCAAGCAGGAGACTCTACACCATTTCACACAACTGTCCAATCTCTTCTTAAAAGCCTCCAGTGTTGGAGTACCCACAACCTCTGGAGGCAAGTCATTCTGCTGATTAATTGTTCTAAAAGTTCTAGATTGGAACTCTCCTTGATTAGTTTACATCCATATTTTCTTGTCTTGCCTTCTGCTGCTTTGGAGAATAGGTTGACCCCCTCTTCTCTGGGACAGCCCCTCAAATATTGGAAGACTGCTATCATGTCACCCCAAGTTCTTATTTTCATTAAAGTAGACGCACCCAATTCCTACAGCCATTCTTCATTTGTTTTAGTCTCCAGTCCCTTAATCATCTTTGTTGAAAAGGGGAACTAAGAGAGAAACACAAAAAACAATCAAGGCAAATTGGCAGTAGATAAGTCAACGAAATCCAATGAGGGCTGGACTCTGAGCCCCTGAGGGTGTGAATAGATTCCAAACTGATGACAGGCTTGACCCCTCCCTCGGTCTCAGCCTGGTCATCTCCTACACAAACCAAATTCAAGGGGTGCATTAAAAAAAAAGCATGCCAAACCAACAAAACCAAGCACCATCTTTACTCCGTTGAGCGTCTTAGGTTGGGGACTTCATTTCAAAGTGCATTTTTGTCAATTTCACCCAAATAGCTTTGCTGTTTGAAAAAAAAAATGGTGTGAAAAGATAGATAAATTGCCCCCAAATGAAAGCAATTTGAACAAGAGACCATAGAGGCTTTTGAGACCTCTGTTTCTTCCCGACTGCAAAGCTCCAAAGAGGAGATAGCTGAATGCAATGGATTTTCGAAATGAAGAGCAATTGAGAAGCTGTATGCTCACATACGGAGAAGGCCTTTAGCTGTGCTTCTCCCTTTTGGGGGGAGTCATTGGGTGAGGATGCTCACCAAATTGCTAACTAGGGCATACAAAACCTTTGCTTGCCAGACCAATTCTTGTATACAACTCGTCCACCTGGAACCCACACTGTGTATCGGACAGCAACACCATGGAGCAGGTCCAGAGGTATTTCTCAAGAAGAGTACTCCACTCCTCTACTCACAATAGAATTCCCTATGCCTCCGGGCTTGAAATGTTGGGCTTGGACAATCTGGAACTGCGCCGCCTGCCATCCAATCTAAGCATAGTACACAAAATTGTCTGCTACAACGTCTTGCCTGTCAACGACTTCTTCAGCTTCAACCACAATAATACATGGGCAAACAATCGAAACAAAGTCAAGGTAAACCGCTTCAAACTCGATTGCAGAAAATACGACTTCAGCAACAGAGTGGTCAGCGTCCGAAATACTCTAACTCAGTAGAGTTAACTTTACTTCTTCAACTCTGCCCAAATGGCGGGGAGGATTCCATTGAAAAGGAGAAAATTAACAAAGCAGGATTGGGAAGACATCTGTCTACACACACCCCAGCATAGTAAGGCATGTATTTCCCACTTAAAATATCCAGAAAGTGTCTGATTTAAAGGATTCATAATGGCAACGTGACTTTGATTCTGCTGCTACACTTAATGACTCAGTTCCTGAGAAAATGTCAGCTGCCATTTCTCCACTCTCTCCTGCCTACAAAGAAAGACATTTGGGAAAGCTATTTCAGTCCAGTTCTAACCTTGTGGGGGGGGGGGGAGGCATTCAGTGATAAAATAAGCTCAGGAGCTTTTTCTGTGTGGAAGCTGAGTTGAAGGCAATCTTTGGCAAAGATCCAATGTCTACAGTGGACCACCATAACGGGTGAAATGAGAGGAGTCAAAGTGAATCCAGTATCATATTCTTTTAACAACCTCATAATCCCTTGCGGGGTGGAGTCTGGGCAACTGAATGGAGCCAAGTGTTTACTGGCCGGATGCCCTTCCTGTCACCAATGCGGAGTTTTGTTCACCAGATACATTCTCATTGTGCCCAGAGAGAGAAATATCTGCCTCTACCTAGGATCAAACTCACAGCCTCCTGATTGTAAGGCGAGAGCTCCACATCTAGGCCACCACACCACTCAATGTGAATCCAACATCCCTTTTTGAAAAAGAAAATTATGAATAAATTCATTCTGTTTTGAGCCTCCTTTCTTTGCCATTCTACCTCAAAATCAGCAAAGTCTAATTTTAGTGTCGATAGATCATCCAGGTCATGGTTGTCCCAAAGGTGCTCTCTTTCCCAAAAGGCAACTGAAGATATTTTGCTACTCATCCAAGAAGATTCTTCAGTTCAGAACTTTGAATGATGCAAGAATATGAATGGATTTCCCCCCCAAAAAAAAAATATGGCAAACTGCAGGATTTAGGTGACTGTGAGGGCACAGATAAACCTCCAAGTGGCCTCAACGATTCTCAGAAAGAATACCAATGACCAGATGACTGCAAGGAATATAAATCCTTCAGTTCTCTACCATTCACTGAACTGAAGAAGCTTCTTAGATGAGAAGCGAAACATCTTCAAGGAAAAACAAAGTCCAGTTGCCTTTTGAAAAAACACCTTTGGGTCTAATTTTAATTTTTTGGGGAGAGGGAGTGGGCTGTCTTCAAGTCAGCCATGACTCTTAGAGATTGCCTGGACAAGTTCTTCCAATTTCTTTGGCATGATTTCAAATAATTTGCTCTTGCCTTCTACTTCCTGCACTTAAGAAAGAGAGATGGGCTAGCTGGCTTTGTGTGTAAACTGGGACTAGAACTCACAGTCTCCTGGTTTCTATCCTGGTGCCTGGTGAGGTACATTTTTGGTTGGTGACCCTCAACACGGGGCTGAACACCTGTGCACCAACTCTCAAGTTTGCATAATTCTGCTTCTTTGCTGTAGCCCATCTACCAGTTTTCTTCTGGCTGTTTATGAATGAATTCAGAAACCGGAGTAGCCAATTTGTATTAAAAGGTATGATATCTGGTGATTGATATAACAATAATTTTACAGTTGAATAAGTATAAACTGGTTAAATGTAACAGAGAGGATTAATAATGTTTTACTTATGCTAAATATTTAAAATAGGGTGATTGGCACAAAATGATATATGGAAGCATTGTATAATTTGACTTGGTGGAACTAAACAATGAAGGATGATAACTTGTTATGAAGATATGTAATATTGTTAGAGATATATAGTTCAGTTAAATATGATGAATATCAATTTATTTGTATTGAAGGTACCAAACTGTTCACACAATATGTTTGTATAAAAAACTATATATATGAACTATGTTCAAAGGTCTAGTCTAATCATTGAAGCACAGCATTGCTGATATATATTAAAAAAAAAAAATTAGATACTGATCAACTGATCAGGTACAGTTGAAAAGCTGGCTCCTTTCAAACTATTGAACTGATCAGTTTTGCCAGAACCCTTGGAGACAGTAAATGGTGCCTGCCATAAAGAAAGAAAGGCATTTCCCCCCAGTTTGTATAAATCAGGAAGAGGAAGGGGGGATTTAATTGTTGACAGGTCTGTCTTTGTAGCCAAATGACTCAGAATCAGAGCCGTGATCGTTCACCCTACTCGCAGCATCTTGGATCAGCCCTGCCTCTGTTACGTCTATCAAATCCCTCAGCTAATTCATTGGCATCATTCAGCATCATTGCTGAGACCTACACCCTTTCATTTCCTCTCCTCCTCCACTCCTTCCTTTTCCTTCCCAAACCTATATTTCCGATCATTTTGCAACCCCGAGGCTTCATCCATCCATACTGTCACTGTTAATATATCAGGGTCTCGTTGCCTTCGTCTTCATCAGTAGCAGTTTTCCTCTTTCCTTCGGTGGGTTCGTTTGCATGTATTCTTAATATATTACAGAAGAGAAAACTTATCTTTTCTGTTAGTAGTCCCTGACTTACGACGGTTGATTTAATGGACCGTTCAAAGTTACAGCGCCACTGAAAACAAGGGACTTATGACCGTTTTTTCACAGTTATGACCTTTGAAGAGTCCCCGTAATCCCGTGATCAAAATTCAGATGCTTGGCAACTGGCTCATACTTATGACAGTGGCTGTGTCCCAAGGTCTTGTGACCACCTTTTGCAACTTTCCGACAATGGGGAAGCAACTGGGTTACCTAGTTATCAACTGCAGTGATTCACTTAACAACGGTGGCAACAAGGTTGTACAATGGGGGCAAAGCTCACTCAACAAGAGAAATTGGAGGCTCAATTGTGGTCATAAGTGGAGGACTACCTGTAATCTTGACTTCTCTCCTATTCCTCACAACCGACGTGATGCAAGTCGCAAATCTCACAGAGAAAACAAAGCTTCGTTTCCTCCACTTTCTGTCTTGCTTCTTATCATAAAGTCAGATTGGATAGACCCTGGGTTGCTTGCTTCAGGGCCCATCAAACTACTACTGGAGGTCTGGATCTGGTTATGTTAGCCCCTTGGGGAAGATCAGGTCAAAAAATGAGTCTGGCAGATATTCTATGGATGTCCTTTATTGTAATAAAGTACAAGAACATAATCATGAAAGCCTGTTGAAGTTCTTCTATGTCTCATTTTACGCTTAACAAAATCAAGGTGGGGTTATTTTGAATTTCTGTTTTGTGCTTTTCTGTATGTCTGTGGAGATTCTCCGTCATCCAGGTCCTGGTTGTCCCAAAGGTGCTTTTTTTTCAAGAGGCAACTAGACTTTCTGGTGTTGTTGTTTTTTTTGAAGACGTTTCGCTTCTCATCCAAGAAGCTTCTTCAGCTCTGACTGGATGGTGGGGAATGGGAGGATTTAGACTCCTTGCAGACAGCTGGTCATTTGCATCCTTAGCAAGTCATTAAGGCCACCTGGAGGTTTTTCTGTGTCATCAGGGTCAACTAAGCAGTGCAAATGGATGTGAAGCCTACTTGGAACTGTTGAAAGGATTGTGTAGACTGGAGATAGATGATGTCGTATCCCCACTCCTTTGAGAGAGGGCTGTTCAGTTTTGACATAGATGGCCTCTTTGACCCGTCTTTCAAACCAGCGGTCCTCTCAGTCCAAAATGTGGACATTACTCTCTTCAAAAGAGTGGCCTGTGTCTTTTTTTTTTTTCAAATAAGTTTTATTTTGTTTTCATACAGAATCTTCTATTACACGGTGTGTCGTCTGGGTACAAATGCTTGCAGAAATAATCAAAAATACAAATCTATACTTATCACAATATTTATTTGAAAACATGCTTCAAGAGAAAAGAGAGAGATGTGAGAAGAGGGTAAAGAGAAGTAGGGTGAAAGTTCTGTAAAGCAGTATGGAGTGGTATATTAATGCTACTGCTATTGCTCTTAGCAACGAGCTGCTCATTTACAAAGAACTGCATTTGCAAATAATGAAATTCTTTGCAATGAGCAGTTGGCTGTTAACAGCAATAGCACGTCGATTTATATACCGCTTCATAGTGCTTTACGGACCTTGGGAATAAGGAAATCAATTGAACATGGAGATAAGGGGCATAAGGATGGGTACGTTGTAGAATGAATGGCGTACTGGGAAAGAGTTGTAGCAATAGCAACAGCACTTCGACTTATATACCTCTTTGTAGTGCTTTACAGCTGACTCTTAAGCAGTTTACAGAGTCAGCCTATTGCCCCCAACCATCCGGGTCCTCATTTTACCGACCTCAGAAGGATGGAAAGTTGAGTCAACCTTGAGCTGGTCAGGATCGAGCTGCTGGCTGTGGGCAGAATTAGCCTGCAATACTGCATTCTAACCACTGCGCCACCACAGCACAATGATTTTTTTTCAAAGTTGTCTAGTGCAGAATTTGTGGTGAATTCTTTGCTTCCCTTCATCCTCAAGTAACTCATATTTATGACGGTTGCAGTGTCCCGGGGTCGTATCATCCCCTTTGGTGACAGGGAAGGCAGATTCACTTAACAACTGTGTTACTCATTTAACAACTGCAGCAATTCACTTAACTGCGACAAGCAATGTTGGAAAGGCAGCCAAACTCACCTAACAATGTCTTACTTAGCAACAGACGTTTCGAGCTCAATTGCGGCCATAAATCGAAACTCCCTGTATTCTGGGTTTTTTCCTTGAGAAGTTAAACATCCGGCTGGCTATCTGACTAACTATATCTTCCATTGCAAGACATCCACAGGATTGGGAAATTTCTTAGGCAGATTAGATGGTTAAAAAGAAAAAGGAAATAAAAAGGGAAGTATATTTGCTGATCTTCCCATCTATAATGAATAGAAAGAGTTTAAATCAAAACCGAAGAACTGAACTCGGGAGAATTTCAAGCTGTAATAATTTCCAGCCTGTAACAATAATAGTAACAGGCACAACCATGATAAGCTGCCTCTTCTAATGTAAGAAAATTAGCATCCTTAATAATAGTTTTCTACTTCTTCTTCATTAAAAAAAACAAACCCCAACAAAACTCTAAGGACCAGCTAACTTTAAAAACAATAAGCGTATGCCCTTAATTTGCTGTTTCAATTAATTAAAAGTGACTCTGGTCAATTAAGGTTCACTTCTCCAATTAATCAGTAGAAACTTTAGTTGATTACTCTTCTAAACAAGCTTTAGAATCCTAAAGTAAGTGTGGAGGAAGGTCAGAGACTACACAAACAGTACCTACTAGTCACAATTTGGGGAATTACCTATTCTTGACATATAAATAGCTAAATGCATGGTAATCTGTCCTTTTGTATGTGAGAACACATTTTTTCCGCGCTTGCCGTTCTGATAATCGTGGTAATTGTTCAGATTTCCATCTAATCATTTTTATTTTTTTTTCATGAAATTACTTCCTAATTTTAATGCAGCAAAAAGCTGGCCTTTTTGCATTTGGAGACAGCAACGTACCCAAGAGTTTAAATGACGGCTGATATTTTATCTGCTACCAATTCACTTCTCTTTGGCATGGAAGCAGGTTTCCTATTGGATGGTGGTGAAAAAAGGGCTTTTTCTGAATGCAGAAGTTAATTGAATTAAGGGCCAAAAACGAAACTGTTCCCAAAAGTCTCCGAATGCTCCATTAGGCAAATATCCTCCACTCTGAAAGCTTGACTATTCTACAAATATTGATGGAATCCAGGTCATATTTTTTTTTCAAAAAGCAACTGGACTTTCTTGGGTGGGGTGGGGTGGGATGGTTTCTTGAAGATTTTTGCTTCTCTTCCAAGAGTTGTGACTGAATGCTGGGGAATGAAACTGTGCTGGATTGATTTCAGCCTCGGATATCTGACTGATCACTTTCCAACTTTCTGCATTCGGGGAAAACTCTTTCTACACTCACGTTGGCCAAAGACAAAGGCCAATTTCTGGAGTTGATCACTGGAGTTGATCATTGTGATTGGCAAGGTGACATCCGTATCACCATCAGAGAGGCCACTTATCTTCGTTCTTTTACATTTTTTTTACATTTTTTTTTTTAAATGAACAAAGTCCCACAAACTGACTAAATCTCTTTGTTCTTGCAAAACACCCCTCAAGAACTGGGGCATGTTTAAATTTTAATTTTGAAAGTGTGTGTGTGTGTGTGTGGTTTTTTTTTAACGTTTTTAAATCCACAAGCTCAAACAGAATGGAATGGCGCATGCTCCGTGTGCTTGAAAGGTGCTAACTGCCAAATTTGCTTCCTCTGCCCATCTTTGAAAGGCTCTGTGAATCAACAACGCTTCTCTGTGAATTCACAGATTCATTGCGAACATTCAGCTCCTCTTAAAAAAGAGAATAAAGGATGTGTTCACTGCAACGCACATACACTCAAGCCCGTGTTTTGTCCATAGTTTGTGTATTTGTTGGATGGCATGCAAAACACTCCTCTCAAGTAACCAGCGTAGAGAATGACTGCAAAAAAAAGATTAGGAGTTTTGTTGTTTGTTATTGTTTTGCAAAATCCTCTGAGAAGAGCTTGACAAGACATCCTATCTCCATGACAGCAGACTGGCACTACAGGTGAGGTATGCTATTCTGGAACAGGAAAGCCAGAGAGAATGTCCTGGTTTCAGAGCTCTGTTTGAAGGCATCTCTCCAAGCTATGTTAAGTGAAATATTATATGAGGGGCTGCCACCAAGAAGAGGTGGATCCACCTATTCTCCAAAGCACCTGAAGGCAGGACAAGAAACAATGGATGGAAACTCATCAAAGGAGAGAAGCAACCTGGAATTAAGGAGAAACTTCCTAACAATGAGGACAATTAATCAGTAGAACAGCTTGCCTTCAGAAGTTGTAGGTGCTCCATCAATTGAATTTTTAAAGAAGAGACTGGACAGTCACTGAAATAGTATGGGGTCTCCTGCTTGAGCAGGCGGTTGGACTAGAGGACCTCCAAGGTCCCTTCCAGCTCTATTCTGATTGATTCTGATGATGACGGAGGCAACATTTGGTACAGCTGATATTTGGAGTTACTTGAGGTACTGCTGCATGAACGAGGCATACATACCAGGGAGATTTCACAATGCCAGACAAATCTGATCATTGATTCCAATGAAAGTTACTGCTAAAAATATAGGAATCAGTCTAAAGAAACAATGGATGGAAACTAACCAAGGAGAGAAGCAACTTAGAACTAAGGAGGAATTTCCTGACAGTGAGAACAATTAACCAGTGGAACAACTTACCTTTAGAAGTTGTAAATGCTCCAACACTGGAAGCTTTTAAGAAGAGATTGGACAGCCATTTGTAGGGAATGGTGTAGCGTTGAGCAGGGGGTTGGACTAGAAGCTTCCAACTCTATTATTCTGTTTTGTTCTCTTCTGAAATAAATGAAGCAGCATTCCAAGAGCTGAGAGGTTGTCTATTTAATAAACACAAACACAACATGACCTCACTGGAATGTCAGTTTCATCCAAAGCAGAGGCATGGAGGTGAAGGTGGGGGTAGGAAGTCAACAACAACAAGGTATGGGGAGGGCAAGAATTTATCACGACTGGAAACACGAAATGAATTATCGGTGGTTTGACAATTGTCATGGTATGGTGGGGAGGCACATGCACGGGCAGATGTAACATCGTGGCGCGATAGGCCTTGTTAAGAAGCAAATTTCAATTAGCTTTCTTTGAGGAAGGCAAAAATGCTGCACGCCTGGAACAATTGTGTTTGCAAGTATAATGTCATTATGGCCCCATAACCAGTGATTAATATTCTTTCCAAAACATGGTGACCATCTCGAATTTAGAAAGGGGGTGGAGTGGAAAAGGGGACGTCCTTATTGAAGCTGAGATCTGGGCAATCCCAAATTTATGGTGTACAGGACAGAGGAAACAAAATATCTTTCTTGTTTGCTTTCTAGAATTGCAAAATAACAATAATAGCAATAATAGCAATAATAGCAATAATAGCAATAATAATAATAATAACAGTAATAAACAAGCGACGATAAATAAAGAAATAAATAAAACATAACAAATACCAACAACAAGAAGAATAACAATAACAATAACAATATCAGCCATTAGCACCAGTCAATGGTATTTGTGATGCATTTTTGAATGTTCAGTTGACTGAGTGTCATGTTGAATGAATA